>VZTZ01031730.1:71764-89265 GCA_013400955.1 Drymodes brunneopygia
TGTTATTTTTTCTCATTGATGGAGGAAAGGGGGAGGCCCTTTTCCCTTGGGAGGAGGTGCTCATTCCAGAGCATTTCCTCCTGAAAATTTTGTCTCTAAAACTGGGACAACTGACTAGATGACCTCCCCAAAAATTTGAAACCATTTTCAAAGTACATGAAAATAGAATAAAATATGATAACAAACAGTTATAAGAGCACTATGCTTTTATTCAAAGAACTCTCCAGTAATCACTGTATCAAAATTTTAATATATAGAATACTAATATTTCCCCCTTTATCTTTGTTTACTGGATGATCTGAGTGTTAGTTATCAAGTTATTCAAAGGCAACTCAAGTTAAAATTTCATCTCAAAGTTGTGTATTTCAGGACTGGTGTCTGACCGTACTTTAAATAAAGATTCATATCTGGTATTTCATGTTTTGGATGATTGAGCTTAAGTGTTAAGCACTAGCCCAGTTCAAAAAATGTGTGTGTGTAAGTTTCTCTGTATTTATGGTTTGAGATTTTTAAGAGGATATTTCTAACTAGCTGAAAAAAATATTTAGAATGAGAACTTTTTAACATTTTTAAACCTGAAATTGCTTTTCAAATATTTCTTCTAATATAGGCATGCCAAGTAGTGACAAATATAGCTACAGCCATAAATATTATATATAATGTAAGTTTTGCATTATGAAACAGCACAGATGTGCCATAGGAAAAAAAAAAGGATATTAATATGATCCTAGATAATTGTCACTGATGTGCATACAGCTCTTGGAAAATCTGGTACTTAACAGCTGTGCCACTACTGAAAGTAAGGGCAGCTGTCAGATCTGAGGTTTCCCTAGTGTAACCTGCTGTGGAGAGGTGGGAGGTGTAGCAGAGTGCAAAAGTTCTGTCATGTTAATCTCTATATGCAGCTTTAAGATGTCCAAACTGTTTCCAGAATGTTACAGGAAGTTGTTAGCAAAATGAATTGTATAATTTTCCAATATACTGCTTTTAGAAAAATGATAAAAAACCTTGGTACTGACGACAGCCATTAGCTAAAAAACAAACGGTGTGGCCTGTGTGTGGGAAAGAAACAGGAGGACTTCCATGGGGGAAGGAAGAACAGTATAATTGCTTTCCATAAATCACTGCTGAAATATTTTCATATAAAACTAAATGTAGAAAGTAGTTTACAATTCTATGACACTACAGTTTTAATAAAATATAAAAAACTTTTGAGGGAATTAAGGTGTCCTAAGGCTGTGGGCTGTTGCTTGTCTGGTATGACTGGTTTTGTTTCCCCTCCTTCCTTCACCATGCCAGACCACGGTTTGCCAAGAGCTACCACACTGGTGATCTCATTTGACATGGGTTTTATCAAGGCAAACTATGAGACAATTTTATCACAGGCAGAAACTGCACCTTTTCTTGGCAACCAGGGTTTTCTTGAACTACGCTACTCATCTTCTCACGTGTACTGGGACTTAAACAGCAGAGTCCTGTCAGGAGCAGTTTTACACCCAGGTGAGCAGCTGTGTCTGCCAGCAGCCAGAAAGCCAATGTAAACGAGAGGGGGTGGGGAGGGCAGGCGGTGTTTGCTTATTGCAAGGGAGGAAGGGTAAATGAACTGCTAGGCAATATGTTTCTGGATGACAGATCCTCTGCTTTGCTATGTGACCAGAGTAATTGTTTTTGGCAAATCTACGCAGTACTCTGCGGGCCATCATTGGTCTGCAAAGAAAGAAATGGGTGAATAAATATACAAAATGTCTTTGATCCTTTCATAAAACTGGAGGTGTTGCAAGAATTAGTTATCTGGCACAGGTACGCTTTCCTTTGCCTATCTGCCTTTTTTTTTTCTGTCTTTCTGAATTGGTTACCTTGGTGTGAATCAGGGTTGTTCTGATCCTCCTCTAAGGTTTTCTCCAGCTGCCATTGAGGCGTTTCATCCATGCCATGTTTGTTGGCACTTCCAATCAGAGCGACAGAAAACCAATGAGCCAGTGCTGCTCTTGGATAAGCTGCAGCAGCAGCAGGTGCTAACAGTGTGAATTGATAACAGCCACTTAAAAACCCAGTGCCCTTGCCAGCTTTCTCCCAGGCAGAATTGTGCTGTGCTTGCTGCTGGCTGCAAGGAGTTCTTCCAATCAACACTGAAATGAGAGGTGGAGATAAATAGCTCTGACCTTTACTGATAGTGTCTGAGTTAAATGAAGAAGCATAAAAGTACATTTTCAAAGTTTTTGGTAGTGTTTTCTCCAGCCATTAAAACCTGATTTTGACCCTGAAGATGAGGACTTTGCTTGCTCAGTAATCCTGCTGAAGGATCTGCAGGGCATGCCCTTAAAACCCTATGCCAGAAACATATACTCTTGTTCTCAGACTTGAGAGAGTCGGTGACATTTTTTCAGTTAGAAAGAGTTCTAAAGCAAAAATTCTATAATCTTTCTCATAATGATGATGTTTTTCATCAGAAGGACTACAAGACATACTGTAAACTAATGTGCTTACTTATTATGTCATGGTTGAATATAAACCTGCTACTACTGCTTATACTGAAACCTTAAAAAATCCCCTAAATATAGCTTGTTTTTGTGCTTAGCCACAGACTTGAAACTCAGCTTGGGTTTAGGAAAGGGGTGGTGTGGTAAATGAATTTTTTTCCCTTGCACCATTTTTTTTTTTCATAAAGCTTTTTGAGAAACCTGGGAGTGATTTTGAGGTTTAATATTCAAAACCCAGAGAAACTCAGCCATTCCACTTTCCTCTGTGGAAATATTTTTTAATTTTTCATTTGAACTTGAAAATCAACCCAAATCTCAGAAAAAAATTTCCCAAACATTAGAAGTGAAGAGAGGGTTTGTGTAAACATCTGACAAGCAAATCAACTAATTTTACTCAGCCTGTGCATTTGCATTGCTGTGCAAGGTGCTGCTCTTTAATGCTGAGCTCCATCCCCCATCTTGCCCATTTAAGCAGCGTATTGGCACTGCCAAACCCAAATCCTCCTGGAAAAAATCCCAATGCAACCTGTGGCAACTTGCAAATGATATGGTCAGGGGAATAAGGTGAGCAAATGAGACCAGGAAGGGCCAAGTCACCACCAGAGTGTCTGGGAGAAGTGCTGCCACAGGACATCAGCCTTGTGCCATTTATCACAAGGTGTGATCCTTGCAGAGAGGATGGCAGAGAGTGGGGGAGAGAGGCTTCTTTTTCTTGATTGAAGTTCATGCTTGGTCATTTAGGTTGATGTTGTGGCACAGTTCCCCTTGCTAAGGGAAGGAAGTCAATCCCAAGTATCTTAAATAAAGATAGGAAAATGCAGCACACTGTAATTACCTTTGAAGCATGTATTTTTTCCTGCTACATGTTGCTGCTGGTACAGCTCTCGCTAAAAGAGCTTGCCTGGAGCATCAGCACTTCTTTTTCATCTGCTGGTTTGTTCTCAGAGGGCTTTCTGTAGTTGCCAGCCTTAGTGAAAGAAGATCAAATAGCTCTGGCAGCTTTCTTAGCATGGTAGGATGTCATTTAAATAAAATGATGAACATGTATGGTGTAAGCCAGCCTCCCTGCTGAGAGGGCATAACAAACAATTAAAGAGCAGTTTCCTCTGGGGATGAATGGCTTTTGGGGGAACTGTTTCAGTTATATGTGAATTATATGTGTATTACTAGGGACAAATGCTCTTGTAAGGTGAAACAGCTAAGAAAATCCTCTGATGACACTGTGTGTAGTCACAAGGGAGCTTGCTTGTGTTTGCTGGTGATGGGGAGAACTTTGAGTGGATTGCAGTCTATAAAATACATTAAAAAAACTAGAATAATCATAGCTCCTAGTTAAACAGCTGAATATGAACTGATAAAGTAAAATAATCTGTTTAATTCTAGCTTGAAGATCAGAGCAGATAAAATCCAGTTTACTGACTGCCATGCTGCTGTCCAAATTGAATATGCATTAAAGCCAAAATCCAATATTAGATGGAATTACATGGAAACATCACAGAGTAAAGGAGTGTGTCTCTTATTTACTGGGAAAAGGACTAAAATGAGGGATAAGGGAACAAAATAGAAGAGTTAAGCAAACTACTGTAATTGGCACTCATCTTCTTGTAAAGAAGGAAATCTTCCATAGGTGACTGCAGGAACTGCAATATAGTGTTGGGTCATGGCCTTATATGTATTGCAGAGGAAAAGCAATTGAGGTTTTTTGCTTACAACAGCTGATGGCTGCTAATGTGGTGACTGTGAGAACTGCTCAGTGGTATAGCTACTGAATTAACAAACAGCAGGAGTCCTCTAAAGAAGTTTTAATGTCTTTTGGTTAGGAGCTCTGGCATGGGTTGCTATCAGAGATGTGCAGAAAAATTGAAGGGGAGGTCCCTCCAGAAAAACTTTTAGAAAAATACAAATCCTGCAAAAGATTTTCTGAAGTAGTCTTTGAAGCTGCATCTGTGGGAACAACAGAAGAAAGGGAACATTTAGTCCAGAATCAAACTGTAGATGAAAGGAAATTGAAAAGTGGTTTGACATTTTTAAGAGATGAGTAATATTAAGAAGGTTGATCCTGTAGAATAGGAAAGTTGCTGTTTCAATGATTGTGAAATTGAAGACTGGAATTTGAAACAGATAAATGGAACCACTTTTTATACAGAGCTTAGCTCAGTACAGTGCATTAACTTGTGTAATTCTTTATTATGTGAAGGGGTCTATGGGACTCTTGAGAGGAACACATTATGTGAACAAATATATATCCAGTGGCATGAGTATTTTCATAGAAAGGGATATAATTTCCTGTAATTTGGGGCACACAGCTATTATTTTGAGAAAATAGTAGGGAAGAAACTTCCCTGACAGGCAGCTTATTCCATACTGTTGTGTATTATACAATTCTCTGGGTCTTTACTGCGTGCTTTACTGGGTCTTTACTGCATGCTTTTGTTCACTGTCAGCTCTGGGTTAGGTTACACTGTCAAGTACCTTCTGTTTCTAGAAGCTAAGAAAGAAAATGACAGTTCACCTGTCTAAGCTGAACGGCCTTCTCTGAGAAACACGTGCCTGAACAATTAGTTTATCCTTTTGTGCTCTCTCGTTTTTTAATAGCTAAAAAGGATTCTTCAAAAGTTTTCTTATGATCTTCATGTTTGCAGTCTGATATGCAAACATTACATGTTAAATCATTGCTTCATATTTTATAAAAGTTGAATCACCAAGAATTGCCATAGATACAGGATTTATTGCTGATATATGATAATTAATTATGATGCTGTTTTGGCATTAGTGTTTAATTACATCTGCCTGCCTGAAATGTAGTTGTTCATGGGAGCAATCAACCAGCCTTTCATTCTTACAATTTTAATATAGAAAGGAACACAAGTCGCAATATATAAACACAAATACGTCCACTCTCAGATCTGACTTTAAAGTGTAAGGCTTTCATCTACGAGGGAGCACTGTAGTCTTGCTACTGTTGCCCTTCCACTGAACTCTTAGAGATGTTTTATTTTATGGAAAGCTACTTGGCACAACTTGCTTCAGTGTGCTCTTATTTGCTTTCTTCTGATCAGCACACTCTATGGCTTGCAGCACTTTGAAGTACGAACATTTCAGCTCTTTCAGTGTTAATGTTAACTTTTCATTGTTTTCCGTTTTGTTAGCAAGCACAGTCTTCTGTTGATTTTTCTGCTGTACTTAATGTTTGAAGTTTTCCATTGGCAAAAACCCAATCTGAACTGCTATCTGCAAAATACCTGAAAGACCTTTTTATTTGTAAAATATATTTTATACCTTTATGTTTTACTTATGCAACAATGTCTACACAGTGATCATCTCTTCTACCTATTCTGAATCCTTGTGAGTCTTTTGTTTTAAGACAGTTTTCCTTCTGTTATTAATAGAAGAGTCTGAGATATTATATCCTAAATCAGTGCAAAGATACATGGAAGTTGTAAAACTCTCTAATGGGATTACATTTAATCATAACTGTGAACTGGAAAAATATAAATTTATTCTTATATTATTCTCTCAGTTTTATACATGAAGTTTGAGCTGAAAATTTTTTATTCATGACATTAATGTGTATCTAGTGTTTAATAAAAATTAAGGTGTACATGAGGAAGGCTGATGTTGAACATAATTGAAGAGTCATAATATGGGGTCATAAAAATATTCTTACATAACCTCCTTGTTTTCATGTAGATATTTTGATTTGTTTTTATTACTGGGAAAACATAAATCAGCCTTCTCTAAAAATTTAAATTACTATTCTGTCACTTAAAAGCCTTTTTTACGGATTTGGAGTGAAAAATATTTTTAATTTAAGAAATAAAGTTAGATTTCTCAGCACGTCCATGCATAGTAATTTACAATTATTGAAGTAGTTTGCTTTAATAGGCTGTATCTCTCTAAGAATAAGAAGCACTCACATTACAATGCACAAGCTTGCAAGTCAGAACCCGATTACTTCCAAACTGAAAAGCTTATAAAAATGTGAAGTACTCTAATAATTTTAAATTACTCTATATTGCACATTTTCAGGTCTCTGATCACCTCCAAATTCAAGTGCTTATAAAACTGCTCCAATAATTTTAAATTGCTATGTACTGAATGATTTAAAATTGTTAAAGTGCTTCAAAGTTTTTTAATATTTGCTTCAATTTAGAAGTGAGTTGAGCAATACTCCGGTATACCTTCAAGAGATTATTAAGCTGATGTAAAAATTCACCATCTGGAAAGAAAATTAAACTATTTCTTTTAAAAAAGGAAAAAGAAGTGGGGGGAGGAAGAGAGAGGGAAGAGGAGCAGGTATAAGAGGTAGTAATATGCTAGTGGTGAAGAATACAAGGATGAGGAAAAGCCCCATATAAACCCAAACCTCACAGAGTAACAGGTTTCTTTGTTGTGTGAGAGCTAGGACTTCAAAACTTAAGGCAGCTGCCTAAACACAGCCTAAATCTCTCTTTAAAGTTATGACAGCACCACCCAGAAGGTTAGATCAGGTTAATAGTAACAGGAAAAGGGTCTTTCTGGTTTGGGAAGAGCACACCTGACACACACTGCATCTCAGGCTTTCAACATCTAGGCTGTTACTACACTGGTATGCAGACGCACATTTTTTCCTTAACATTCCTTATGCTATAAAGTTGTGTGGCACACCTAAGTTGCAATTATTTGTGTGAAATAAACTACTGGTTTATTAACTGATTTCTGAAACAACAGTTCTAAGAAGGGCATTTCTGCTCAATAAAACACCCTTCCCATAGTGACGTTTCTTGCTTTTGTTATATTCAAATCTCTCAGGGTTTCAGATATTTCTGCTAGAAATTTGTAACAAAGATACAAACGTACTAAACACAGCAAATATGTAATTGCCATTGAAGTGATGAAATTTGCACTTTGGATATTTCCTCAGTTGATGTAACACTTTTCTGGTTTCAATAATTTGACTTGAATGTTGACATATTAACGATATGAATAGCAGGAAGAATAAAAAAGTATAAAAAGTAAGAGAGGTGAAATATCAGACCATCTACTTGTAAACAACCAAATCAAACATACAGCTATCAGTTTCATATGAAATACTCATCCAAGCAGGAGTGCTGATATGATAGCCTCAGCTGAATTACCTTGTATGAATATGTATGTTTCCTGGATGTGTCCTTGCTACCGATCCTCAGAGCCTGGTCCAGGCAGTTTTGACAAATACAACCCATGTTCAGATTTCTGAAATACAAGAAAAATCCAAGTTTTTCTTCTTGAGAGATATCCAAGCAGTTACTGGTATCAGTTGGCTGCAATGATCCAGGAGGAGCTGGCAGGGGCACAGAAAGGACAAGGATGGTGTTGGCAGCTGGGGCTTAGGAGGCAGAAAGGATGAGACAAGCTGCTATTTCCCCCTCTGTTCTCATTTTCTTTTTGCTATGGGAAGGACAGTGCTTTGTTTGGTGGGAGTGTACACTGTGTTTTCAGTACTTACTTTGACCTTTAAGCAATATTGATTGATTTTGTGAAGACCTGAAGTCTCTGACCTCTGGCTCGCTTTGCAAAAGTAAAGTTAAAAGGTACTAAAATCTTTTAGTTACTGAAAATGCCATAAATACTTCAGGGACAAAATCAAACAGTGGTTTCAAGCCCATGTGATAACTCTGGCATTATTTGAGGTGGGTGCCTAAAGGAAAGATTTTTATTTTTCAAAGTTGAGATACAGAAGTGGGATATTGAATATACATTGAAGAGGGACCAGGTATCACCTTAGAAAACTGTAAGCTCTTTCATAAACAGTAAACAATTACACAGTTCACAAGTGTCAGAGACCATCAACCTCCCTTCAAAAACTCATTTTAAATTGGTCTAGAGAAAAGAATTGAAATCAGGCTGTATCTCCTTCATTATAGTGTGGGCCTGTTTTTAGTTCTCTCGTGATTCTCTAGAATCATGTTGACTGTCCCTTTTTCTACAGGAAACAATTATTTGAGAATAAAAAAACCTTTCCTTATGGTCATGAAAGACAGAGCACTGCAAAAACTACTCTAATGCTTAGTCATACATTTGGCCTTTAAAGACCAGAACAAAAAGATCAATAACCTGATTTCCTTTTCATCTGCCTGGACTGTGAAGCATAGACCTCTTGCTTTGTTTATTGTGTAATGAAGGAGGTAAGGCAGTTTTAGCAGAAAGAACAGATTATCTCCCTCTGGTAAATATATTGATGTTACAGACAGAGGCACAGTACAGCATAGAGAATAATGAGAAATTTGACTGCTTTTCTTCCTTTCCTTCCTTTCCAGCTTAGCACTGCTGCATCCCAATGAATTAGCTGCTACAAAGAGAAGGAACTGTTTAAAGACTGGCAACTGAGAGCATTTACAATTAGCTGAATTGATTAACCTTTACAAGTGCTGTTACTCTACAAGGTGTTTCTTCTTCCACACTAGTTGAACAATATGCCTTATTGATTAAACATACTTCTTTATGGTAGCACTTGATTTGTCTATGGCTTCTCCAGTCATAAAGCTGTCTCGGTAATAGCTGCTGCCTGTTCCTGTGGAGGACTTAACACTGGAGACTGATTGGCATTTGACTGGGAAAATGTAGACTGATGCAAACACTGGAACAGGCTGCGCAGGGAAGTGGTTGCATCACCATTCCTGGAGATATTTAAATATGAGTTTGATGGGGTGCTAAAGGATATGGCTTGCTGGTGGCCTTGACAGTGCAGGCTTAACAGTAAGTCTCAGTCTTAAAGGTTTTTACCAACTTAAAAGATCTTACAATTCTGATTCTATGATTATGTAAATAGCTCTCCTTGTCTTTAGTGCAAGAATCACACTGCAAAAGCAGAAGAAGGAAATTTGTATTTCAGCTGCTCCTCTAAAGTCAGGGCTTGCTGAAACAAGGGGAGTTATCCTTTCTATTATATGTCACTTACCCTGCACAAAATACATTTTCCTGTCTAGCTGGGAAGACTGACAGCTAAACATAAACAAATAAGTAAGGAACATTATTTGTAACAACATTTAGGGCTTAGGTTATGGTATTTTTTTGTATCTACAACACATGGGAATTCAGCAATGACAAGATTCTGCTTTTTGGTGACATATGTTTTAAAATCTCTTTGAAAGCATTTTTTGGTGGGGGTGTGATTGGCAGTGGATTGGCCTTCCGAAAAGAAAATGCTCTGAGAGATCAAGATATCTTGGAAAATGTATGTGGTGCCAAGTGAGTTCCCTTCTAACCTTGCAACCTGTGAAGTTTCAGGAGGATGTGTGCAAAATATCACTTGATGTTTCATTCTTATTTTTGGAGAAGGGGTATGTGGGGGACTCATGATTATGAAGGCTAACGACAGCACGGGCTGTTTCTCTAGAAATTCCTCACGCTCTGCCCAGTGTTAGTGCTCACTGTACCTGGGAAAACTCTCTGCTTTAAGAAGGAAACAGTAGAAATTTAATTTCCCTTCCAGCTGAAGCTGAGGCTTCTTCTGTACACTCTTTGATGTATTATGAATCATGCTGAATTACATGTTGTTCTACCATTTGCTTTTTGGCTCAGCAGGGACTGAACAGAGAACGCCAAACTCATTTCACAGAGGACTGTATGTGGGTTCAACAAAATGTCCTTCAATGTGTAAAAAAGCCACCAGGCTTTGTTTATGTATATGAATTACTAAGATTTTAGCATCACTCTTCCAGATTTAAAAAAAAATGGCTTGGGAGTAAAAATTGAGGACACATAGAACATGAAGAAGAAATTAGACATTCTTTTAAATGTAAATAAACTGGTTTCAAGAGATCTGTATTCTAGTGAATGTTAACAGGGAAGATGTAAGTAGTACACATATACATGCAGTTTGTATAGTGAGACAAATGGTAGCATATACATGTAATATATTAAACATATATCATCAAGTGTTTAATGGTTAATATGATGAAACTGATGTCATTCCGTGGATCAGAGGAACAATGGTGGCACTCAGCCATTTCTTTCCTGAATAACTGCTGTGTTTTTAAAAATAAAAAGTCAGGGAGCTGCTGTAGCAAAGTCTGTAGCATTCACAGCATGACAAACAAATTAGAAAACAGCAGATGCAGCACAAATTAAGATGTATTTAGCACAGCAGCCCATCAGATGTGTGAAAGTCTTTTGTATATCAGCTTTGCAAGGTTGATGTATTGCACTTTAGACAGCTGATAATGAACCCTTCTAGCAATTAGAGGTGGAAATACTGAGGATTTGAAATTGTGCTGTTCCCAGTGGGGGCAGGGGGAAAGTGGGAAAACCCTTAGTGAGAAATTTACTGCTTTGTGTGTATGTGCACTGAGCAAAACAAAGGAAATGTTTCAGTTTATGTACATGTAGATTTTGAATTTCTTGTTTGTATTTTTACATTTAATACTCATGTAATATTTCATTTTTTGTGTAATTTTAAAAATGTGTATTTCTTTGTTGAAATGTATGGCTGGTATAATCTCTCTTGGTTTATATGGTGCTTTATTTTGTCATCTGATGGGAGGACAGTAATCTCAGTGATCTAGTTTTCAAACAGCCATAACCTTTTTAATAGTTTAAATAATTGACATCTTTGCAGTTCTACTGAATTTTGCTTTTTCTCTCCAGTGTTTCTGTTACACTTGCTCATTCTACCTCCCTTTCCATAGCCCAAAGCACAGTTGAAAACCCATGATGGAAGCTTTGCATAAGTAAAGGCTGTGAGTTTGAAGCCCAGACTCAATTCTGTGCTTGATCCTCCTAGATGCTGAGTGCTCTCAGCTTCAAGGAGCTGCAATGGAAATGGAGAGTACTTAACAGCTCACATGCCTGAGCTCCCTGAGGAGAACAGCATATTACAGCAGAGCTGGGATCTATCTGCTATATAGATAATAATAGTTTCCACTTATATAGGGTCTTTCATCTGAGAATCTCAAAATGCACTACAGATTATGGATGTGCTACAGCAGTGACTTTGTTACGGCTGCACAGAGATTTGAAACTGAGGCAGGCGTTAAAGCTCTTTGTTACTTGGGAACAAAAGAATGTATCTTAGTGCACTTACCAGGCTTATTAGGACCAGGCTTTATAAAAAGTAACAAATGGTTTTTCTGTGAACTAACATATCTACTTAACTCGAATTATGGTTGCTTAAAAACGACCTTGTGCCGGTGTATGTGACTATTATTTTATTACTATTGTTATTATTATTAGACACAGTGTTTGTACTCCCCACTCTCAGCTGCCATGCTGCTTGAAGGTGAGTGCCTTTTGAGAAAACACACCACCAGCATCAGACTGGGCAGCAGGGAAGCTCAGGCTGAAAGTACAGCCTCCTCACAACCCTCCTGCATGGCGGTGTTGATGGCAATCACTGTTTCCCACAGAAAAAGCAGCAGCTGATCTCACCATTGATATGTGCAGAACAGTGGTATTGTGAAAATGTTTCAAGGGTCTCAGTCCTTATATTACTATTATGCAATCAGAAGTCTGTGCCTTAATTACATGAGCTATGCAGACCTCTGCAGAGGGAGGGACTTTATGAAAACTGTGTTCTTGTACAATGTAAAGAGTGGAAGTGCAAGGATACTTCTCTTGGAGGCTATGGGGAAGATGTGAGGGATCTTGGGAAGCAATGAAAGGGCTCCCTTCCTGTCATTTAGCATTGCACCTGCATTCATAATTAAAACTTGCAGCTGATGACAAAATGAACAAAAAAACAAAAACTGATTTTTGACTTCTACTTATGTTTATTGATTGTATGAGAAACTTCCCATCCTTGCTTTGTGTCATGAAAGACAAAAGGATGAGAACTGCTGGCATATGAGTGCTGTGAAACCTGCCTGTCTAATGTGATACTAGACAGGTCCACTGCCCAAGGAAACTAGGTCTGACTGGTTGAGCTAGGGGTGGTACTGCTATACTTTTCTTTTACTTGCTGGGTTTTTTTTTGGCTTCTGGGTGCTAATTCTTTGCCTTTTCAGTGAAAATGCACTTTAGTGAACTTTTCCCTTGTCCATAATAGGCTTGAGGACAATCTGGTGTATGCACAATTTTGATGTACTCTTTCACAGATTGTGGTATGGAATGAATCATTCTATGTAGCTACAGTAGGAAATTCTGTTAAATTCCATAAGCAGTATAATCCAAGATTCTGCAAGTGGAAAGGCTGATAAACCATATCACTCCATAGCATTTTTATTTATTTGTGTGAGGGATGAATAAAATATCTACTATGCACATTTGTCATAGGGACCATTTGGATTGTATATCAGGGCTCTGAGGAAAGAGTAAAGGGCTCTTTGAATCATCAGCACTAGAACTATGATCCTGTCTTGGCTTTCAAACCATAGCTTTTGACCTTCATTTCAAAGCTGTGTAATACTAGTAGTTATTAACAGTGATCACTTGGTATGATAGTTTTTAAATTAGACCAGATTGCCAGCAAAAGCACTCTGATTGCATTTAATCAGGAAATGAAGATGATTCTCTCTGGGCAAATGAGTTACCTTTACGTTAATAAAAAAAAATAAATAAAAAAGCAATCAGGCAAGATTCTGTCATTTCCAGTTCTTGTTTATTGAGATCCAGAATAACAGTATTGTCCAATACATAAAACACTGCCTAAATCTTGATTTTATGAAGCCATGGTACAGAATTATTCCCTGATGAAGCCTAAGTATCACTGTGACAGAGACCAAAAAGGTTATTTTCTGGGTCATACATAGTTCAGTTTTTATACTTAGTATTTTTTCTGCTGACTGTGGTCTGAATGATTACCTTAATCTTCAACTTTTATTGCGTAGATGTAAAGCCATGGCAGTTGATTGTATACTAATGAATTAAATGTTATAAGTTTTAATAATGATATAATTCCTAAAATAGTTATAATTATTATTGAGTATTAACAAGTATGTACATATGTAAAAATGGATTATGCTTGTCATGGGCAAGTTTTCTGCATGGATAAAAGGAAAATTTTTTTTTGGGGGGATGTTTTTTTCCATCATTTTGTTTTACTGTATCTTGAGATTACTTGCAAGAATGCAAGACTTATTCCTGGTAAAAAATCCCTCAGGATTTTCAATTAATATCTGTAGAAAACATGGAGTTAGACACATGACAGACCAGGTTACCAGAGTAAGCAATAAGGATTTTGCATTTCCTATTTTGTCCTAGTTCTGAGATGAGGCTGGAGAATTACTTAGGGTCACATGAAATTGCTAAGATTCTTGAGAAAGTATCAAGTACAGGTCAATTTATAGGTCAAGGTTTTTTCAGCAGTTTACCATCCTATCTGAACCTGGGAAACAAAATGAAAATTTTTGCAACTTTCCCTCTTTCACATCTATTCCATCAATGTAGGAACATTTTCCTTTTTATAATTACCAGTATTAGTTCTCAAAATATGTGAATAATTTTAATTAAAATGTGGCTAATTTTAATCTGAGCAGTTCATATGTTTATATTGTGTCTATAACAGAGGAGGTAGAGTATGCTCAACAGCATACTTTCTGATATAAGTTGTCAAAAGAAGGCCCATCCTGTAACATTTCTAATGCACAGCCTCTTTCCTACTTTTCAATGACAAGCCTTTGAAAGGGCCATTGCTTCCTGTGAAGAAAACTCAACAGCCCATCCTCTCATCCTGATGAAAATGCAGACACTTAACATACTTTATCGTCCACAATTACAAATAGCTAATCATAATTAGGAACCCTGCTGTTGGGAAAACTCTCACCCTGGCACTAAAAAAAAAGAAAACCACTGAAGTTGTAATTTTCTTTTCTTGTATTCTTCAACTCTTTCTAAAGCTAAGTGTCTGCACAGTTTGCCTGAAAGTAACACATGGACTCCTGCAGAAACAACTCTTCCATGACCTGTCAGTGCTCCCAACTCAATAGGTTTTTCTGCTTTCTTACTGTAAATGAAGGACTAATTGCATATGATTCATTGTCCATTCCTTCCTTGTAGGAAGTGCCTTGGCATGAGACTAGCCCATGCATTTATTTCACTTCTATTTTTCTGATTTCCTAATAAAATGATTGGTTATGCTTACCTGAAAATTATATCTCTGCAAGCATAATCTTCTATTTAACAGTATGCCAGTATTGAAGAAATAATGACTGAGGTGTTTAGGATGGATTCATGACCACTGGAAAGATAATAATAGTTTGAAGCACAGCCAAGGATAATTCACCCCTGCTGGCCAAAAAGTCTCGTGAAATTCTCTCTGCCAGTTCTAAGATAGTTACAATGTAAACAAATATAAAACATTTCCTTTCAATATTTGCCTCATTTCCCATGTTTTCAGTTGTAAGTCATGGAAATCTGTTTTGGCCTCTTATCTATGTTGCATACTGGAGACCTGTGCCCTAACACTTTGGCCTGTCAAATTATGTATCTCCAATCAATCTGCAAGTGTGTGAACTCTGAGGCAGATGTGCACCCTAACTCTTAAGGAGAGTATTTGTTGCACTTTGAACCAGTTCAGTAAGATTTAAAACAAATCCCTCTTTTGAATTTAGACCGTTTTAAGGATGTAAGCTGGATGGAAGTGCCAGCTTGTCTTGTTTTCATATTCCTGGTAAAAGATGATTCTTTATGGGGGGAGGGGACACAATAAACTGAATGATGCAATTTTTTTCCCTGCCATCTGCATTCTTGTGACATTCTATTGAATTTGATTGGCATGCCATTAGCTTTACATTATTTAAAAGAAATTCCTGCAGTATTTCCAGCGCAACCAAATAATTGAAAGACATGTCATGCAACATCTTGTTTTAATGACATGCATCCCCATTCAGTACCATTGTACTGACATCTCTGCC
Source organism: Drymodes brunneopygia (assembly GCA_013400955.1). Taxonomy (NCBI): domain Eukaryota; kingdom Metazoa; phylum Chordata; class Aves; order Passeriformes; family Petroicidae; genus Drymodes; species Drymodes brunneopygia. The sequence continues at coordinate 87,054 of VZTZ01031730.1, forward strand.
ACTTAAGATGTCTAAACCAATATCTGTGGTTTTCCAGTATCACCCTATACTTCAGTATACAGAACCAAGGATGTTGAAATTTTGTGGGTTTTGCTTTTTTTTTGTGGGGGAGTGGGTAGGGAAGTTAAATATAACCCTTCAAAACTGAGCCAGGTCATAGAAAATGTCCGTGTTTATTTAAATTACATCATTAATATTTTCTTTAATGTAATCACCAAGGAGTGAGGATTAAAACAGGAAATCAGTTTCGTTCTCTTAATTTCCTACATGAGATCCCAGTATCAGTATTTCATATGATCAGGAAAACATGATAGTTGCCTTCTCAGATTGAATCACAGAACCACAGAATTAATCAGGTTGAAAAAGACCTTTGAGATCATCGAGTCCAGCTTATGGCCTAACACTGGCTTGTAAATTAGACCATGGCACTGAGTGTCACATCCAGTCTTTTGCTAAACACCTCCATGGATGGTGACTCCAACACATCTGTGGGCACTCCATTCCAATGCCCAATGACCCTTTCTGTGAAGAACTGGTTCCTACTGTCCAGCCTAAACCTGCCCTGGCACAGCTCAAGAGACTCTGTCCTCTCACCCTGTCGTTGATTGCCTGGGAGTAGAGACTGACCTGAACCTGGCTACATCATCCTTTCAGGGAGTTGCAGAGAGTGATAAGGTCCCCCCGAACCTCCTTTACTTCAGGCTAAATATCCCCAGCTCCCTCAGCTGCTTCTCACAGGACTCGTGTTCCAGACTCTTCACCAGCCTTGCTGCTCTTCTCTGGACATGCTCCAGCATCTCAACATCCTTCCTAAACTGAGGGGCCAAGCATTGGACACAGAACTTAAGTTGCTGCCTAACCAGTGCTGAGTACTAGGGAAGAGTCACTTCCCTGGTCCTGCTTTCCAATTTTTTTTCCCAAGCTTTTTTCCGAATTGTTGCTTTCCAAATTTTTGCTTCTGACTTCAAGTGCCCATTTTTGGCTCCCAACGCTTAGATGGGAAGAACAACACTGATATGTACACACTGTATGATATGTATACCTGCACAAAATCTTACATATATAAGAGATATACAGATAGCTACTCTCTATGCTTTCCACAAAAAAAGAAAGACTAAAAGAGAGACAATGCAAATTCATAGAAGAGGTCTTCATGCACAAATGTTCCTGATACTTAGGTGGAGAACACTTATCTTAAACACCTGTAAAGCAAGACAAATTCTTGCTTCAAAAACAGAATTTTTATGAGCTGAAATTTCTTTCAAATTTATTAGTGTTCTAGTTTAGAACTTTTAATTTAAGGGAAAAAAAGGAAAAAAGAGAAACTTTCAGAAATGCATCATTATTTAAATTTAAGTTTTAAGGGAATTTTGTTGGTTTTAGATCCTATTATGCTTCAATATTTTGTTAAAAAGATTTTGCAAAACATGTCATGTTCTTATGAAAAAAAAGCACCATGGAATTTAGGAAGTTGAATAATGTGTTCCTCAAAGTGTGTACTTGAAAAATTGAAAATATCTAGATTTTGGGTGTTTTTAGGTTTGTGTTTATTGTTTGTTTGTTTTTTGGTTTTTATTTTCATATGCAACTAGCTAAACAGAGCATTCCTTTAGAAATCCTATTTGTTAAGAAACTTTAGTCTGGGAAAAGTGTGATCAGAAGTAAAGCAAATTGGAAGGACTACCAGTAAAATCCTTAACTGTTGGTTGTAATGTGTATCCTCTTCAGTGTTGTACTTTTCAGGACAGAGTAAAGGAATTGGTAAAACACTCTGTTAAAACACTCTGATGGAACTGGTGTTCTTTAAGGTCCCTTCCAAGCCCAACCATTCCTGGGGTCTATGAAGAGGAAGCTGTTGTGGTTTGACATTGGACAAATTCCAGGGACCCACGAAAACCACTCGCTCACCCTCCTCTGCTACAGCTGGACAGAGGAGAGAAAAATTTAATGAAGTGTCATGAGTTGAGATAAGGATTGGGAGAAAACACCCCCAAGGGCAAAACAGGCTCGACTTAGAGATAAAAAGTGAGTTTATTACTAACAGAATCAGAGGAGGATAATGAGAAGTAAAAGAAGCCCTTAAAAACACCTTTTCTTCCCCCAAACCCTTCCCACCAACGGTGCAGGGAGACAGGGCGCGGGGGTTTTGGTCAGTTTGTCACTGAGATTCTCTTTTGCTGCACCGGGAGAAGAGTCCTTCCCCTGTGAGGCC
>VZTZ01031733.1:1714-12143 GCA_013400955.1 Drymodes brunneopygia
TAAAATGGAGTAAGTGTATGTAAGTAAAGAACTCATTGCAAATTAATTCCAAGTGGATGAAAAATAGCCAGACAGGCAGGAGCTGTGTGTGCCAGCAGCAGTGGTGCTGTAGACATCCCTTTGGACTTCACACCATCAGTGGCCATTACCAACATTAATAAAAGCCATCTGGCCTTATATGGCTTTATGTCTCTATCTCATTGTTGGTTTCAATGGAGTTCTTTGTTCAGAGAGGTAATTTGGAAACTTTTAGATACTAGAATAAAGAAAACAACTTGCAGGCAATTAATCATGGTAATAGTCCTTCCAAAGGTCACACAATTAGTTTGAGCAATGAGACCAATCTTCACTCCTTGAATTTAATTTCAGGGGGAAAAAACAAACCCTAATTTTATGGTCATAAATACTGAAAAGGAAAATTAACAAGAATGCAGTCTTGTAACTCATGCCTTGGCTAATGACCACGTAGATCTAAGATGCCTTGCTTTCAAATATCGTCCCAAGATCACATTCAGAAATAACCATCAAAACCTGACTGCCAAAAAATGAAACTGCATTAGTGTATAATTTGCTCTGGACCAAGAAGCCCTACTGAACTGCAAGACACCTGTTCATATAAAGTTGTGAGAAAGTGAGGATGTTTTCATTTCCCTCTACAGTGGAATTCAAACAAAACCATCACAGGACATCTATTGAATAGATTATCTGGATGCAGTGGTTCACTCTCTTGAAACCTGAGTGCAGACTCAGGGGTTTTGGAGGAAACTGGGAGACAAGAACGTTGGCTGTACCACGGCAGCAACAGGCCTGAGCTGAGGATGAGAGTCCTGAAGTCACATGTCTATTTGCAGATCTGTATTTTGTATATAATACCACAAGAAGAAATAAACTTTGCAAACCACCACCACATTACACTTGACCATGAGCAGGCATTAGTAGTAGCAGTACTAGTAGTAGCATTAGTAGTATTATTGTTATTAGTAGTAGTAGTATTTGTATTATTAAAGTAGCTGTAGCTGGTATGCTTAATGCCAAGTAGTACTCCCTCTGGTTGAACTATTCCCAAAGACACACCAAAATCAGGCCCCACAAGAGGTTTCCATGTCTGGACTCCAAATGGATTCAGACAGAAGCTTGATGCTGCTCAAAAGGAACAGCTCAAGCCATGTGCAGAAGACAGAAAGACAGGCCTCTGTGAAATCACCACGTCAAAGCTGGGTTTTTTGGAACAGGTTTAGCTGAGGCATCAGAGATGGACACAAGCTGCTAATATCCTTACAAGTATCTGTCTGTCTTTAAGCATTTAAATACCTCTGCAAATGTGAAGCACAGAAATCTAACTTTGTTAACGAAGCTTAAGCTCTTCAACCTTATTTAAAAAGTGAATTCAGAAATTAAATTTTTAAAAAATATTTATCTGTGTTCAACTCTGACTAAATCATCCATCAAAGAGTCATTCCATATTAGGTCTTCTATTCTGTATATACACAATGTATGTGCTTTATAGGGAAAATGGAAGAGGTGAATCATTCTGCTATGAAAAATATTTCCACTCTGATATTTTTGTCTATCATGTATATTGAATAAGTTAAACAGAAAAGTAAAATACCTAATGTGGAGTGAAATTAATTTCATTCTGACAGTTAAGAAATATAGTGGGGTTTTTATTATCTAACATGCACTCTGTTTTTCAATGCCAGATTTTGTCTTTCAAAATAATAATTAGTGGTAGTTTTAATATTTTCTCAATTATAAAGAATTATCATTTAATGGACAAAATTTCCATAAATGTTAGGGAGTCCATTGTGTTAGCTCATTATGTTCTGTATTATTTAGTTACTTTATTAAACAGTAATAGCATTCACTTTCTTACAATCAAAATTTTAAAAGAATTTTAAAGGGAGAGGGGAGAAGCAGAGAAGATAAATTATGCAACTGAAAGGAGTGGTTGTTTTTCTTTGTCTCTTTAGTGCAAATTCTTCTTCACTGTGTTTCCCAGACACCATCTGTTTCCAAAACAACTCATCACCAAATGTAAGAGAGAAGACAGGAATTTCTTATAGGAACTAAACCTGACAGTTTGCAGAGTGGTCTCAAGTAAGAAATACATGACAGTACAGAGCTGTAAATTAATTAAAGATAGGCAATGGGTGTCATCTCAGGTGATGCAGTACCCTATTTCAGGGATTTTCATTAGAATAATAGATGGATTATTACTTTATAAAGTTGCTGCACACTTGTTTTAGGAAGTCCAAAGCACATTTGGGCATTCAATAGCAGGGTTTGATTAGCTTAGTTTAGGTTTGGGGGACTTTATAAATTATTTTTTTAAAGTCTACTTAAAGCCTATCAGGGCACACTTGTTCAGGCCCTCACTCTATTTCACATATCAGAGAAGTCCTGGAAAAACAGAATCTAGCAGAATTATCTACACTGGGTGCTCACTCACCTGTGCCAGCACCCTTTCTGCAGGATTTTGGGAGGAGGTAGAAGAACCCAAGAGGTATCCCAGTATAAAACACTATGCCACCACAAAATCAATCCTTTCATCTCCAGGCAGGCTTATATCAGTTCCAAAATGCTATTTATTGCTACATCTAGAAGTTCCTACTGGAAGAGCAAGGTACCAATTTTTCACCTGGTTGTAACATGGAGTTTAATGATAGTAGTGTGCTTACTTTAAAAAAAAACATTTATATTTTTGCTTTTCCTTCTCTCCATAGTATGTGGGTGACAAGAAAAAATTATTTATTTAATTAGTTCTAACAAGTAGGAGTGGGAAAATGAGTAATCAGAAAAAAATGCAAATTCTTTTGGCAAGTAATGCATGTATTTATAAAAAAATATATATAAGAATATAGATTGGACAGAAACCATCAAGCTTTATAGATTTCTGTCATCACATCCACCAATGTAAAACAATTTCATACAGACTACATGTGCTGTAATAAACATATTAAGAAAAATCACTTTAAAATTGTTTATATTATGTATACTGATCACATCTCTAACAGATTACATCTTTTTCAAACAACAAATCCTTACCAAGTCAGAGATATGGTCTCTTCTGCCCTTCCCCAGTCCTCCCTGTCTTTCTCCGTCATTCAAAATGTTTCTCTCCTTTCTGCAGCCCCAGTAATTTATTTCACACATGGAACATTCTTTACTTCCTAGTATCTTTCCAGGTAATTTTATAGCTATCAGTAGACAAAAAAGTGCTTCTGTTGTTTTCCTGGCAGTTCTATTAGATTAAATCCATTAGCACAGTCACATATACACACTTCACATTTTCAGCACTTTCTGTTCATAACGTGATTCTATTAAGATGTTATCCTTCATATTGCCCACACAGAATCTAAAAATCGGGATTATCTTATTTTTCCTTAGTTTAGCTTTTAAATAATCTTTTAAAAAATGTTTTATGACTGCATTAATTTATCACAGGCCCTACATTCCTGACCTCAACATACTTAATTACATTATAGACAACCATCTCTGCTCCTGTTCAATATTCTGAGCAGTTCACTGAGTTTTAAATGCACAAAATGGTTGTTGCCACACATTTCATTTCTGGCTTCAGCACTTGTGATCTTGTGCTTTGTTACTAAAAATAGAGCTGCTTCCAACTACCTGAGCTGGAAAGCTAATTACAGAGCTGGTAAACAGTTCTCCTCCCCATTGAGCAAATGGCAGAATAAGGAGTCTGCTAATGCACTAGGGCTCCCATGGTCCTGTGGGTCTCTGAAATCTATCAAGTGTCATTTATTTAATCATTTGTGGTTGTTTGCATCATGGATAAATTACCATTTAAGTAAAAAACTGTTTGACTTTTGTATCAACAAATCAGGGAGAAAAAGAACAATCAGCTCATTTTAAGGAAAAGTATTCTAGCCTAATTCTCTGCTTGCACAAATAAAAATAATTTCACTGAAGTAAATAGCATATTGTTGACTTTGACTAGGTAAGAGTCTAGTTTTATTTTCTGCAGTGGAGGGGTTATTGCAGGACTGACTATTGCAGCTTAAGGAGTTTTTTGAAAGTTATTTCTGTCACATACAGGCAAGAACAAACAACTGCCACTGTAAGAAAGCACCTTCTTCCCTTAAAAGTACTTTCAGCCATGTCTGCAGTACAGCAGCACATTGGATTGAAAAAATTCCCTGCTGAGAGATCTTAAGGTAGAAGTGCCCATGGGGTTTAGATGCTCCTCTGCATTTGACACTGGTCAAATGCAGTGAAACACTGGTTTCCCCGTTCCATTGGACTAATCCTTCTCATGTAGCCTAATACAAGCTTTATTGGCAACAAGGGTTCAGCCAGCACTCAGTCAATAAAACTCCACTCATTTTCAGTCATTACTGAGGAAACAAAATGTAGGCAACACATAAGCAACTGTCAGAATAACTGTGATACAGCTGCAGGCCCAAAGAACAACTAAGATTATGTTTAAGATGCATTATGTTTGTTCATCCAAAATCACTTCTGGGGCCAAGAAGGCTTATAGCTTCTGAAATTATATCTTTTATCTGAATGCACAGTATAGGAATACAAGAATCAGGTAGAAAACTACCAGAAAGACCAATTTCAAAAAGCATTTCTATTTCTCCTTCCTGAGCCCCAAAGAAAGAGACAAGTAAATAAAACCTCCAAGAAGGTACAGAACACATTAGAAGAATTTGGTGAACAAGAAGAGTATGCAAGTGAGTAGAAACTATTCGCTCACCATCATGTTTCAGTCATCTAAAAGGTATACACTATATACTGTGCATCCAGGGACAGAATTGCTATCTGAGCATAAATCCAATAATTACACAGCTCATTTGGGAGGTGAAACTATGAGCTCCTTGTTCTGTCTGTCCAATCTTTATGAAAAGGAAAGTCAGGATGCTCTCAGCCTAGCAAACCACCTCCTGTTGTGAAGGAAAAGTACATTGCCACTTTCTAGCAAAACTGAGCAGACAAAAGAAGGCAAGACAGAAAATGTGGACAGAGGTGGAAATGTGTAGTACAAGGAAGAAGAAAGTGCAAGCAGGAGCCAAAGGAGAAACAAAGCAAGGGACGAGGAAGTCAGACTAAAGAAAATAATTTGTATTTCAAGCTCTGCATATTCTAAGGAGTAGAAACAGAGAGAATATTCTGAAAAAACAGTGATGGAAAAACAGAAACAGAATACCAGCCTTATCATCTTAACCAAAAGAAATCAAGGTAACATGTCTGCACACCACAAGGCACTCCTACACCATCACAGCTAAATCAGCCCTGAAGAAGGCAAGTCATGCACCAGAACTTGCCTAGTTGTCATCTGAGCAGTGTTTCACCAGAACTGACACATCTGGTTTCCACGGTGCTCTGTGCACGCACACTAGAGTGCCCCTGGAGAAAGTCATAAGAACTTTTCACATTTAAACTCATATTAGTGTGTGTGTGTATACCCAGAGCTGGACAATGATGAAGGAGAGTATGTGTTTGATGGTGTTCAGTGCTAAACACTGTTAAAAATCAATTGAATCCCAATTTTCAATCACTGATCAATCTTCCTGCATTTCAGACCTTTCTTTCTGACCTAAATGACCACAAATACATTAGACAACATATTCATGCATTGGATAAATGTCCTTATATAGCAGAAAAAGACCTCTCACATGATAGTATATTCCAGAAAATAATACACAAAGGCATATGCAAACATCATAAGCAATATTTTCCCTGCAATGTGCTATTTTTTCCCACATTTATTCTCACCTTAAGGCAGATATGTGATATCCTTTAACCCTGGCAGTCATTTGTCATTTATTCATTCAGATTTCAAAGGCAGAACATCAACTGCCACAGTCCTCATGTGCTGTACAGACCAACTTAAACATTTCAACTGCTCTCAAGTATTTTTAGGTGGTCTGCTTCTGTTGAATTAAACTTGAAAAAATCATAGAGCAAGTAAGATGGGCCTCCACCTTTGCATTAAACTAGTTTCCAATCCCCGTGTCAAAAAAAATTACTCAGAGAAAGGAAGCAGATAAAAACATACAATGTGATGAAACTGCTGAAAATAAGTTGTGTAATTCTTTTAAATCTGAGTAGTTGTCTCAGGCAATCACAGAAAAAGCATTTTCAAAGTGACAGTCTTTAATGAATGAAGTAACTTTGCGAGCCTTATATTTTTCTTGCCAAAAAATTACATCTTTGACCACACAGGTATCACTCAAACTTCAACCTTCCTAATGAATGCATCAGCAAATGCAAAGAGTCCAGAGCCAGAATGGGATTAATGGAATAAATTTAGGGATGTATTAAACAGGATGGAAGGGCAGTAACTAAGCATTAACACATTTCTTCATTCAATAGGTTTTTGAATCAGAAGCACTGATTAAAAAAGTATATATTAGCAGACAACACTGAAGTATCTGAAAAAGCTTGTAACTGACTGAAAGTACAGTAGTTTGCTGTCATAGTAGCACCCATTTCAAAGGAGTTCATAACCATATCTGCTTATGTCTCAAAGCTGTAGCAACCACCTATACCAGTCCTCCTTAATACACCAACAATTCATAAAAAGTACTTTCTGACAAGTGACTAAGTTTCATACAACACAGATACTTAATTTTAAAAGACCTCAGATGATGAGATACTCAAGAAAATTTCTTAACAAATCAATAGCTAAAAACCAGCTACTTATGTCTCCACAGCACAGGGAGCCTGTAGGTAGGAACACAGGGTAAATACCGACTCCATGGCCTTACCTCAGCTATGTGCGGCATCGGGTTAAATCCACAGAGATTGCACACAACTTTCTTGCACTCGGTACAGGTATTAAAGTTGGGGGGATCCTTAGAACCAATATTTAGTCCAGTTTTACAAAGGGGACAGGACACTTCAGGCTGGCTGAATTTCTCTGGCTCCGACAGCCCATCAGGTTTCTTAGCTTCAGCAGCTTGAGGCTTGCTGTCTTTAGCTAAACCAGGTTTCTTTTCTAAACCAGATCCTTTAGTTAAAACACTATCCACTTTTGATGGCTCTGATTTTTCAGTTGTAAGAGGCTTGGCTTCTTTCTTTACAGGAACAGCTTTTGGAAGAGGCTGAGCCTGACCAGCCTCTTTGGGGGCTGCTTGAGGGGCTGGAGGCTGTGGTGGAGGCTGGGGTTGCTTTGCTGCAGGACCAGGTGGAGGGGGGCCTGATGTCTGAGACCCTGGCTGACCCGCTGTGGAAATTAAATTTGAGGCCTGGCTGAAGAATGAAGCTCCAAATCCAAAGAGTTTCCCAGTAACTGTTTCTTGTGGTGTTGTAGGCTGAGGCTTAGGGGCATCAGTGAAGCCTCCCAGGTTAAGGCTGAAACGCCTTGATTGCTCCGGAGTTTTCTGTGGTGGCTGGGGCTGAGGTGCCAGCTGTGCTGGCACTGGCTTGGGTCCTGCCCCTGCTTGTGGGCCCTTGGGAGCTGGTTTTGTATCAGGCTTTGGGGCTGGTTTTGTTGGTAACTTTTTAGGATCATCTTTTGTTTGCATTGGCTCAACAGGCTTTTGAGCTTTAGCATCTGGTCTAGCCCCAGGCTGAGATGCAAGCTTGAGATCTGATTTCTGCTGGGACACTTGTGGAATAGGTTTGGAATCTGGTTTATCCTCGGCTGGATATGTGTCCTGTGATGGCTTTGCAGGCTCAGGCTTTGGGGAGTCTGTCACTTTCTGCTGAGTTGGCGGTCTGGGGCCTGCCAAATCCTGCTTCTGCTCTGGTGCTACAGAGGTAGATACAGTGTCTGCCGTAGGCTTCTGTACACTGGGCTGTTTTTGCTTATCTTCAGGCTGTGTTGGCTTGACCTGATCAGATTTTGGAGTGGCATCTATTTGCTGGGAGATCTCAGTGGGCTCTGCACGGGGTTGTTTTGATTTTACAGGAGGAGACCCAGGCAAGGGTGTTTGCTTTTTTTGTGGTGGAGGTTTTTTCGAATCTGTTAACTGTGAAGGATCAGGTTTGGGAGTAACATCTTTCTTTTGAATGGGCTGTGGCTGGGGAGATGGTTTAGCTGTTGAAGGTGGAATGGGTGTCTTCTGTTTGGGTGCAGGTGGCTGTGGCCCAGGACCTGGTGTTAGGTCACCTCCTAATGCTCTTTGCATCTGGCAGTTTAAACAGAGCCATTCACTGATCTGAAAAAAATAATGGCATTATAATTAAGATAAGACAAAGTTAATAATAATAAAAAAGTTATTCTAATATAGCACTTGTTCCAATATTTTAAACTTCTGTGTAAAAAGGGAGAAATATCACTAATAATGTTTTGCAATTAACATGCACAGCTGATTACTTTCATTCTTTTTCACATTGCAGTGAGTCAAGCTATGACTGAGCCCATGATTCTAATGGCTTCACATTCAGTTTACACACAGCTGAATATTGGAGGATAAAAACCCAGCAGAATGAAAAAAATGCATTGGAATTTCAAGGGACCCAGCAGTGATTCATTTACAGCAATGATTTGCCAGAATAATGACAAATACTGCTAAAATAGTTTAACACATCAAGTCTGCTGACAGAAAACAATAATCAGAATTAAAACACAGTAAATGCATAATTATCCTAAAGCCTACATCTACCAAGCTCTTCATATAGCTTATGCTTTTGATAGCGGTTTAAATTACAGAGCACAGGTATTGGCAGTACATTTGTATCCAAAGAATTAGGCACAGAGGTGTGTGAACAGGCATCACACAGACATGATTTACCACAAATTTCAGAGGGCAAGTGTTCATCCAAAATCATTGAGGAGCTTTGCCTGAGCCCTGATGGTATTTCAAGAGCCATAATTAGGTTTCCTAAAACTCCTTTGGTTTTAGAAGTTTCTAGGGTAATTACTGTACCTCTGTATACAACAGGCCCTTCTTTTCATACAGAGAAAGAATAAGGCAAATAATGTATTTACCCATGTTTCTCATCAGTTATTGTAGCACACAGCTTTAAAACATTTTTTTATCATTCCCAAGCAGTGTTGCATGAGAGGGAAACCATATTTCTGGTAAGACAGAAAAGTCCAGCTTCACCATCTGAGAAAGGATCAAATTGCCTAAAACATGTGGTCATGTGCTACTTTCCACACTTTCCATCACTAGCAGAAACATTATAGGCAGCAAAAATGCCATTCAATATGGCACAGAGTCCCATGGGCCTCATCCTGCAAGCAGGTATTTAAGCAGGTCACCTGTAGCTCTTCTCCTAGTCTTTAGTCTTTGTGTGAAACGCAGGGTGCCAGCACAGCATTTGCACACACCACTGCAACAGAGGGAACCGCAAGGAGAACATAAAAAAAGTCTCTTTTTCCCTTGATTCTTGGATGCTGTTTGTCACTCAGGTCTCAATGATCTTAGAGATCTTTATCAACATAAATGATTCTGTGATGCTATGAAATCTCTACTATACACCATGGAACAAATCTAGAGGCACAACATGCAAAGAAAGATTTTGTCTGTGTAATATCGGAGCTCACTGGAAGAAAAGAGCTCCGATATTGTGGACTGAGGCAATGAATTAATTACTTTGGTGTGCCTTGCCAGCCTTGTATTTTAGCAGCAGCAAAAATTAAGAGTTGGATGCAGCTCCCTAAAACAGAATTATTTCAATTATTCTCATAAACATGGCATAAACACACGCTCTGGAATATAAGTTCACTATTACTAACAGTTTCACAAAGCAATGCCAAATTTTGGCCTCAGCTGTAAAGTTCCATTCATAAGGCTGCCCTTATCTTCCATTTTTGGTGCAATTTTTTTAGATTGTTTAAACAGTTCTCTGATCTACTAGCAAACCATACAGCAAATGACTGTTAAAAAGTGAAAACAACCAAAACAAAAACTGGAACACATGTGTAAACTCTGCTTTAAATTATGGAAGGAATTAAGTTCAGACCTGTACAGAGGACTTGAGCAAGGATTACATTTAGCTTAACTCCCATTTTGTTTGATTAGTGATCACTTCCTTTACCTAATTTTAGATATTAGTAACATAATTTAATTAGATACATATTAATACCATTTGTGGACGAATCCTTAAGGGTTTTCTAGGGCTTCAGTGTAATCAAAGACCAGAATGTCGCAGTTCTCTGGCTTTGCCAAAGTAACTAAGATTTCTTATATTAGGAAGGTAGGCTCTGCTCTACAGTGGAGAAAGACAAGATCCTGTGAGGAGCTTTTTAATGGACCTAAGCATTGAATGACTTTTCCTCCATCCAAAGGATTCTTACAGATATTTGGAAAATGCACTTTCCCCAGGGATTTGCTGCTTCTGCTTCTTTATGACACCATGGCAATTACAGGTGCCTACCTGCTCTCATTCACTTTCCAGGAAATCTAAAGTTAAGTGTTGCAGTTTAGAGGTTTGGGGAATCAAAACCAGGCAGGAACATTAATTGTAGCAGTTTTTGGGTGAACGCCAGCACACTAACCAAAATCAC
>VZTZ01031735.1:0-36544 GCA_013400955.1 Drymodes brunneopygia
GCGGGTCGGTGCGAGCCGAGGATGGATTTCGGCTGGAACCGTGTTTGGAGCAGCGGCGGTTCGCGCCTGGGAGTCGCTCTCAGGGAGCCTCCGGCACGAGGCCGGGTCCCGCTGCGGTGGTGAAAGCAGCGGTACCNAGTTCATGGTTAGGCTTTTTTTTAGTTGCTTGCCTTCCTCTTTGTTGTAAAGGGAACAACACTAGAAATTCACTTTTGTGTCAGATCTGTTCATTTCCCTCTGGAGTGGAAGAGTTGATCTCTGTGGCAAATATTGTGGCCGTCCCCCTGTACAGAAGAGTGGAGACATGAATGTCCATTATCATCTTCCATTTGTGAGGATTTTTAGTCGGATTTTCCTGTCAAAATGCATTGAAGTCCTGACAGGTGGAGCAGACTTTTCTCTGCAGGAAACTCCTGCTGTGCTTGTGGTTCTCGGGCGCTTCGGGTGTCTGGGTGGATCCAGGCATTCTAACACCCTCATTAATAATAAATTAATTAGCGACAACACTTCCAGTGCTATCTCATCTCCTTTCGCCACTTAACATAGTGGGCGAGTGGTGCAAGTGTATGATAATGGTCTGGAAGCTTCTGTGTGTGTCTACTGATTATATATTTTAACATTTGGGTCAGGTGTTGATTTTGATTATTGCATGAAAAGCATCTGTGACTTGGAGAAATCCAATTAGATAAAATGGCTTGAAAGTCTTATTAGCTAAATTCATTACTGATTTTAAGGAATGGCATTTCATGACGTCAGCTAAACTGATGGTACAGGTAGAAGCTTCCACTGTACCATTGCTATGCAGTAGTCTTTTCTATTACAGTTCCAAATGCTTTGTAAGCAGGGGCATTCCCATGTTCCCTCTGTCGAGTTCTCAAAGCCTGTAGGTGAGGCAATAAAACAGTATCTGTGGAATAACTTCTGTTACTTTCATGGCCAAAATTAATTCACCCATTTCCAGCACAGAAATTCCAATTTTAAATATGTTATTACTTGGAATATGAGGAGCCAGATTCTTCAGTACCTGGAATGTAGTGCTGCGAATTGTCCAGTGAGTTTTTCATAATTAGATGCATTTTGGCATCTGTTACTATCATCTGCCTGGCTCTCATGAAAATGATACTTCAATTTGTGGTTATTGCCATTGCCAACTCTGCATGGTGCCTCTGAATTTCATTTTTTCCACTTAATCGTGTTTTGGGGAATCAGTGGACAGGTTTTTTTGTGAACTTCAATGTTGTTTTAAGTGCCAAAATGTAGTAGTGGTTCAGTAGTTAACAGCAAAAGTAACAGCCTCCACCTGCCCAGCAACAGGCAGGAATTGTTGTCCCAGTCTGCACTGCACTGGTGCAGTCACACCTTGAGTGCTGCGTGCAGTTTTGGGTGCCTCAGGATAAGGACATTAAACTCTTAGACTGTGTGCCCTCCTAGAGGAGAGCAGCCAGGAGGATGGAACCTCTCAAGGATAAGACTTATGAGGAGCAGCTGAGGTCTCAGGAGACCTCATCCAAGCCTACGGCTTCCTCAGGCAAGGCAATGAAGGGGCAGGTGCTGATCTCTGCTCTCTGGTGACTAGTGAGAGGACTCCAGGAAATAGAATGAAGCTGTACCAGGGAAAGTTCAGACTGGACATGAGGAAAAGGTTCTTCACAGAGAGGGTGATCGGTCACTGGAACAGGCTCCGCAGTGAAATGATCACAACACCAAATATGTCAGAGTTCAAGCAGCATCTCAGCAGCACCTGGAGGATGCATAAATGATTTATCAGTTCTTTTGCAGAAACACAATATTCCAAAATATTTAAGCTCTCCTTCTAACACCAAGAACTTATTAACAGGACAAAAGCCTCAAACTTCACTGCAGAGCATTCCTTTGCTTTAATTTTTCAGAATATTCTTCATTAAGTTCTTACATATCACGAGAATTCATGGGTCCATTCCAACTTGAGATACTCTGTGATTCATTGGCAGTGGGAACCTCTGCATGTTATGTGCTCCAGGGCCCTCACCACCTCAGATGGGCTTTGCTGGCCCTCTAAGCGAGGACAGAAAGCTGAAGCAGGCACCTTCACATGGGTGCCCAGTGGAGGGGCACAATCACGCCCCTTGTCCAATTGGCTTTGGCCTTGCTGCTGCAGCCCAGGATGCAGCTGGCTGCCTCGGCTGCGAGGACTCGCTGCTGCCTCACCACCAGCTTTCTCCCCACCACAGCCCAAACACCATTTCTGGAAAGTTGTGTCTCATTCAGCCCCAGCCCTTCCTGCTGCATGGGGCCATCTCATCCCATGGGCTTGTGGTTGCTGTTGTTGTGATGCCTGAAGGCATCATAAAAGAATAAAGTAGTATTTACTGAAAGGCCTTCATAGGGTACACCTTGGGCAGTGCAAGAGTCTCACAGAGACTCCACCCAAGATGGACAACCCACACAGGTTTTTTGGACAGATAGAAGTTTGGTCTGTTTGCATATCAGAAGCCCATTGTCCAGTTACAGCCTCAGGTAATGGAGTCCCTTTCTCCAGTTTGCCCTCCTTCTGCTTCACTGTTGTTCACTGTTGTTTACATTTTTTGGGGCCTGTAAAAACAAGGCATCCTTGGATTTTGGGCCTAGAGAGAAATTGTTTTGTCTGAATAACACGGTAGAACAGTAGCTGACAGGCTATGGAGTTGTAGAGTTTTACAGTAAAGCAGTACTGTTCTGGAAAATATAAAAGCTAAAACTTAAGGCACCAGTTGGCTTCAGGAGACAGGTCCCTGTCAGCCCATTCTCCATCACCTTGTCTTGCTGCAGCCCTGCAATGGCCACTCTACCCCACATTTGCAGAGGACACCAAGCTTGTGGTTCTTTTTTATTGCTGTCAGTAAAGAGCTGTGTTGGTATCAACTGGTATTGATCCCTGAGGGGTATTGCTGCTGGTCAGCCATTGCCGGACCTTCCACTGCTCATTGCTATGCTTCCAGCACAGCAGTCTCTGACTGGAAGTGGCTGCTGGTGGCAAAGAGTGGTGATATTAATTAGCATTTATATGATTTAATTTCAGAAATGTTTGCATTCTTAAAGTCTGAAACACATCTTCAAAGATTACCGGCTTTTTAGTGAGGTACAGGCTTGGTCTTCACTTGGTCTACCTCAGTTTATCTGAATGAAGCCTATATAATTAAGATGTAGGCAAAATTTAATTGATAGTAAGACCCAGACATTCCCACTGCTAAATGAGCCACTATCTGTGGATATGCATATGAGCACCAGTGACAACTGACTTCCTTGTAGCTTTGATTTTGCTACTGAGAGCTTTGTTTTCCTTGTTACCACAGTGCACTGTGGATGAGGAGCTGACAGCAGGAGTCACAGATCCTGACCTAAATACAAAATATAGTTGCTGGAATGTGTTTGAGGGCAGAAAGGTGAGATTATTTTACATTATTGACCTAAAATTTCTCTTAGCTATTTCTCCTTACAGTGCAGCAAGGGTGCAAGCATTAATATGAGACTGCTTTCAAGTGAGATTGACTCATCTGTGATGCAAGACCACAGGTATACCCTGGTTCAGACTTGATTTCCTAGTGGTACAACAACCTGACAGCAGTGGCAAAATTATCACAGACTGAACAATTTTCCATAGATCAGCAAGATCTCATCTAGTAAACAGGAGTATTTGCCAAGTGGGCACTGTTGTTCAGGTTTCTAGTGAGCATTACTAAACGACAAAACAAATTACTAGCAGCACATAGAATATTTCAAAGTCTCAGCCATCAAGAAAAAAGCCATCAAGTTGTATCTCTTGCTGTAGTAGCTGGTTTTCAGATCAAAGACATCATTCTCTGCATCAGCTCATGTTCTTCTTCTCTAGTCTGAGTCTACCTTCAGATGTGTGCTCTTGCAAAGCTGGGGACTGAGTAATCGTCTCTCTTTAATGAGATTATATCTGCTCAGTGCACATGTTTATAAGCCATTTCACAACTCACAGTATAAAGTTCAGGCTAATATATAACTGATTTTAGACAGTGCTTGTCTGCCAGTAGGGAAGCTAGTCACTCTACAGAGATACTAGTGTACTTCAAGAGAAGAGAGAAACGCGGCATAAAGAGAGGACAGACAATTGTCAGATTAAATGCAATCCAGAATACAGTCTCAGTAGTCATTCATGGCTTTAATGGTGGGGACCAACTGCTTCCATTGCTCAGAGACCTGACCTACCAGTGCTGAGGTACGATCTTTCTAGAGATGCCGTGATGGAGGTGATTAAAGCTGAGCAAGTTGGTGGGGACTCAAGGGACTGCCTTTTTGTGGACTTCTGTAAACACTGAAGAAGTTAGGTCAGAGTAATTAAACTAAAAGAAGCACAGAAAACTTCCAGGCAGGTGGTCCAAAGCAGGATTGGGAAAGTGTTGTCAGGAGCAAAGAGCCTCTGGCAAGGAATCTGAGTTGGCAAAAAGTTGTTTCTGTTTTAATGTGTTGTCATGTGTTTTGAAGTTCATGAGAGATGATCTGGAGAGTCAAAGAGCAATGCTGGCTGGCTTACTTGGGACTAAGACAGCCAGCTGCTCAATGAATGTGACATCTGAATTTCCTGCAGTGCTGTGGTGCGCTTAATTCTGCCTTAGTGCAGTAGAGAGGGAGGACAGTACCTACCAGTTATTCATTTGGTTTCAGATTTGAGTGTGAGTGTACCTCAAGCAGCAGCAAGGCAAGTTGATTCATGGATGGCTTTAGAGCCAGTTAATGCATTACCCTGTCTGGCATCTGGGTGCATACGTGTGCTAACAGGTTGAGATGAGAGCAGTGTCCATGTGCTCAAGAATACAGGAAAGAGCTATCCAAACCCAAGGAAAGCTGAGATTCTAGTGCAGCTGAATGAAAAGCTATTTGCTGCTCACAAAAGCATCTTCTGTGATACATTAAGCAGTCACTCAGTCCTATCTTGAAAATGACAGGTGAATGTTTGCTTTGCTCTTTCTCTAAAGGTTAGTTTGCTTGGTTGTATGAACCAACCCTTACTTGACTGAATTTCTTATCCTTCTCCATCTATTGTGTGCTAAACAAAAAAGAAACAAAAAACCCCACAGCAACAACAAGGAAACAAAAAAACACACACACACACAAAAAGAATTTACATTTTTACTGAAGTGTGTAAGGTGGTAGCATGCCTTCCCCAAAACAGGTGTCAGTGCCTCTTTATGAGGGTGTGCAAAGACACCTGGGTTGGTTGCTTTGAGTGTTCTGTACTTCATTAGATGTTATCTAGCCCTAGGGTGATGAGCTGAAGCAGGATGGCAGTTCTGAGGCAGAGGTCAGCTTTTCCTCAAGGAAAGGAAAACTTGTTCTGGTTTAGAACTTCTCTCTTGATCACCAGAGGACCATAGGCCTTCACGTGGTATGAAAACTAGTAGTTAAAAAAAAAAACTCTTTAAAAAATTTCCTGTCTTTACAAAAGTGTATACGAAGTTTTTGATCCTGAATGTTTTGTATAGTGAATGGCTGAGTTGCCTAACGTCCTTGCCCCAGGTGGGGTTTAGAACTGCACTTCACCAGCACTGCCTGCTCCCAGGAGAGCACGGTCTATGTATTTCTGTGTCCCTGTGAACATCACGATGAGATCCGAATTTATAAAAACGGGCCTTGTGGTAGCCTGTATATGGCATCAGAAATGCAAATGTTTCATTTGGTGAAGCAACTTCCACTGCTCTCAACTCAGCAGTCAGAGATTTGCATTTGAGGTGGAGGAGCTAAGAGGCAGATCCTGAGGGCTGCTGAGCTGCAGCTGTTGGTGGCCATGCCCCTCACACCTGCCAGAGTTCTGCAGGTAATATTATGCCAGGTTTTGACTGCTGACAGAAAAGCTTTAGTGCAAAGATGTGTGGATTTAGCTGAGCAGCTAAGGTGGTTCAGTCAGTAAGTCCAGAGCGCTGTAGCAGTGGCTCTGTCCATGTGTAGGCATGTCCTGCTCATTCCTCAGTTCCTGCTGATTTTGTACTGCCTTTGTCCTCTGGACACAGTGTGCTCCCAGGTCCCGTTTCTCCTAGGATCCTCACACTTCGATTTCCTGGCCTCTCACCCTGTTTCCTGTCACCTTTAAAATAAGGGTTGGACAGTCTGAAAAGATCATATGAATCAACTGTTCAAAATTGATTAATCTGTGGTGAAAATTATTCTTGATGCCTGGAATGCCTTCCCTGTACTGTGAACTTCACAGCTGAAGGGTAGCCTTGGAAGAGGCCCAAGCAGATGTTTGCATGGATACCCCACCAAAACCCAAAAGAGCAAAGTCAGCAAGACTCTGAAATCCACTGTTACTTCATGTACCTGCCTGCTTTAAAAATACACTGCTGGATAAAGTAATTTCCCTCAAAGTTTAACAGAAAAAATTAATGGGTCTTCTGTTGTTCATTTGCTGAAGAAATTACTGCTCAGGGTTAATCCTTTTTTGGTATCTTGTAAGTCTAATAATTAGTTTTCCTATATGTATTTTCAATATTAGAACTCTTGAAATTTTTAGGATGTGGCAGTGAGCAGACATCAAGAACCAGTCTGCTTTTATGAAGAAAAGTACTTGCTCATTATATATGTATATCTGAATGATCTCTCCATCTCTTGTTTTGATTCAACTGAGTGTATGGCTACTGAAGAATATAAACCTTACCTAAAATATACAGGTTGGAAATTTAAACCCTTAGGTATGACCAGCAACACATTGGACACATGGTGTTCCAAGTAAAGTCTTGTTTCCCGTTCATGTATTTAGATCTGTTACCTACAATATTCATAGCTCATGTGATCTTAGTTGAGCAGAGCTATTCAATAATACTGCAACTTTGTTAGGTTTTATTTCTGAAGTGCTACAAGTGTTTAAAATCTATGTTTTCCCTATTGAACAGCTAGTATTAATACCAAAGTATCTAGTGCTGTTTGCTAACAGGTTCTACAGCAGTAAGCTTTGAAATGGCTCAGTACTTACAAAAACTCATTTCAACATAATTTTTCTGTGTGAATTTTTCAGTGACATCCCTTGAAACAAATATCTTCTGACATTGCCTACTCATCATTTGGATGAGTCAAAGAATTTATTTTCCAGTTTTGTAGCTTGTCTTGCGTTGAAACCTGTACAGATTTTTTGTGGCTTCTTCAGAAATGCCATGTGTCATCATGTTGGAGTGTAAAGTATCTCAGCATAGCAAGAATATACCAAAAGACATGCAGCAGTTTTCAGATCCTTGGCTCTCCATCAAGACTGCAAGAAGTTCCAGCCTGTTGGAGGGGGAATTGCCTTTATTTTGTACAGTGACAAAACATCCACTGCCTATAAAACAAATATACAGGGAGCCCATTTTTCTGTACGCCATTACTTGATACAGTGTACTTTCCTGCTTCTTTCTCTAGTAATCTGCCTTCTGCATGTAGTATAATGCTTTTAGGATGTGCAGAGGCACTAACAGCTGTTCTGATTTTGATGTGCCTGTGCCTCAGTTAACAGTGGAGTTTCCACAGTACTTTAAAAAAAGCCTTACTTAAAAATAGTTGACTGAGGCATTCATCGACCCTCATTTAAAAAATGTACTTCCTGGTTTGCAAAGTAACTGGATTATTGGGAAAAATATACTGGAAGGTTTGGCAAAACTTACAACTCTCATTGCTGGGAGACTTTGATATATGCGGGTAACATAGGAGACTCTAAAACTTCAGAGTTTGATTCAACTCGATGTCTTTTTTCATTACATGAATTCTGTGTGTTTCTTGCTGAATCAGATTCTTGGTGTACTTTGTGACTGTGAATAAATTTGAACTGTGCTTTATAAAGAAACTTTCACCTTTGGGCAAAGTTGAACAGAGAACACTTATTCTAAAAGTGTTTTACTGGCAGGCTTTCTGCAGTCTAACTACAGTAGCTGTCAAAGGTTCAAAGAAAGCTTTTCAGCACTACTTTTTTTTCCCTGTTTACTGTGTTGGAATTGAAGTCAAATTCTTGTATTTCAAACGCTTCATCTTGAATGTCACAGTTTCAGCGCTTTGGAGGAAAAGCAAATGAATGTGGTGTTTTGCTGTCAGCCAAACACTTTGAGTTAAAAATGAGTATGTTGGACAAAGCATCTGTTCTGGTGAAGGAGTCTCCACTCTCCACACCATGTGTGTAGGTTGCTGTGTAGGTTCACTCCTCATCTGTTTTATCCCAGGGGACCCTTGTGGAGAGTTGCTTACATTTTGAAATAGATGATCTAAGTCACAGTATCTGTGTATTTTTCACTCATGACTTTGACTCCTGAATCAGATTATGAGGCGCAACAGACTTTGCATGAAGTGGTGAAGGCAGCAAGTGTTCCTAAGAGCACAAGCATGACATGAGACTGAGTGAAACCAGTATCCCCTGAAATCTACCTAGAGTCTTGTTGTGGGAAGGAAGGGGCATAATCCAGAACAGTCTTCAGGTATCCATCAAGTATCTTTTATTTGGACTTTTGTATTTCTGACTAAAGAATTACTTGACAGGTGAGTGGACTTCTGAGGGCTTTTCCAAATCTTTGGGGTATGTTGTCATCTCTTTGAATTTTAATAAGCAGCAGCTCACAAGAAGGTTCTGGTATATTTTATGTTTTTATTCAGGGTATAATTTTCCTGGTTTGGGGATGTGGCTGCACAGGAAAGCAGGAAGATTCTAGGTGAAACTTGAGCATGAGCAGCGTGAGGGAAGTGTGAGCATCCATGTGGCAAGCCCTGCAGGGCTTCAAGTGTGTCTTCCTGATTTCTGTGCATCCTGCTTCCCACTTATCTTTACTACTGCTGCTACTCGTATCAGTGCTGTGCAGGTTATGCAGATGCAAACCTTTGTTTGCAACTTACTCACTGTATTCTTCATGAGATGGCATTACTGCCCTCAATGGCAGACACGGTATTGGTGCTCTTCACAGCTGAGTACGTCAGCTTTGTCTTTTTCCAGCTGTAGAAGTGGCTGGCACTGTGAAGAAAATGTGTTTGATGTAGAGAGGGGTGTTGTAAAAAGCTGGATAATGAACTGTAAGTCCTGGCAGTATTGCTGACTGGATCTGAGATGAATAAGTTTCAGTTCAAAAGCCATCTGTCTGTCACTACAGAGAAGGGGGTAATGAAGAGCTTATCAAGTGCCCATCAAAGCTGCTTTATCACTCCTCAGCTGCACAGGGGAGAGAAAATACAAGAGAAGGCTCAAGAGTTTGGGTAAGGACAGGGAGAGATCACTCACCAGTTACCCCCACAGGCAGAACTTGAGGAAATTAGTTAAATTATTACAAATCAGATCAGAGTAGGGTAATCTTAAAAATCTTAAAAATACCTTCCCCCAGCCCATCCTTTTCTTCCTGGACTTAACTTTATTCCTGATTCCCTACCTCCTGCCCCCAGGTGGTGCAGGAGGATGGGGAATGGGTGTTGTGGTCAGTTCATCGCACAGTGGGTTTACCACAGCTTCCTCCAAAAAAGGACTCCTTTTCCTCCAAGGAAGAACTCCTTCCCAGGCTCCAATGTCATGTCCCTCCCACAGGAGAAAATCCTCCATGAACTCCTCCAGTGTGGTTCCTTCTCATGGGCTGTCACAAAGTGCTCCAGCTTGGGGTCCCTCCCACAGGATGCTATCCTTCAGGAGCAGGCTGCTCCAGTGTGGGTCCCCTGAAGGGCCCAGGTCCTGCTGAAAATGGTGCTCCAGGCTGGGCTTCCCACAGGTTCTCAACTTCCTTTGAGTATCCACCTGCTCTGGTGTGAGGTCCTCCTTAGCCTGCACATGGATCTCTGCTCCCTGATGGGCTGCAGGGGACAGCCTGCCTTATCGTGGTCTTCACAACAGGCTGCAGGGAATCTCTGCTCTGGCCCCTGGAGCACCTTCTCCACTACTTCTCCACTGACCTTGCTATCTACAGAGCTGTTTCTCTTACATATTCTCAGATCTCTCTTTTCTGGCTGCAATAACTTCTTTTTCCTTNAAGGGCCCAGGTCCTGCTGAAAATGGTGCTCCAGGCTGGGCTTCCCACAGGTTCTCAACTTCCTTTGAGTATCCACCTGCTCTGGTGTGAGGTCCTCCTTAGCCTGCACATGGATCTCTGCTCCCTGATGGGCTGCAGGGGACAGCCTGCCTTATCGTGGTCTTCACAACAGGCTGCAGGGAATCTCTGCTCTGGCCCCTGGAGCACCTTCTCCACTACTTCTCCACTGACCTTGCTATCTACAGAGCTGTTTCTCTTACATATTCTCAGATCTCTCTTTTCTGGCTGCAGTAACTTGTTTTTCCTTCTTAAACATGTTATCACAGCAACACTACCACAGTCACTGATGGGCTCAGCCTTGGTCAGCAACGAGTCCATCTTGGAGCCAGCTGGAGTTGTGTCTGTCAGACTTAGGAGAAGCTTCTGGCAGCTTCTTACAGAAGTCACCCTTTGCCTTGCAAACCCAGTACAACTGCTAAAGTTCTGTGTTAGCGGCTTTGTGTTTACACACTGGTAAGATTCAACTTTCTACTAGGCTGAAGGATTCTGCGATTATTAAGAAGTACTTATTTGCTGGTGACAAACTGAGTAGATGTGAAAGTGAAAATCTGAAGACTAAAGAAAAATACCCTTAACTGGGATGATTTCCTGGTGGATCGACGTAACTTTATGAATTAATTCAGTGATACTGCTTTTTGATTTTTGTTGCCGCTTTGGTTTCTGCCACCAGATAATAGTTGATGGGAGTGTGGCACTTATTGCATTGCTTTCCTGTCAACCCACACACACTGCGTTGGTAACATGCCACTCCAAATTCTCAAATACTAAATTCAGACCTAACTCTTATGAGGCTGTCTTACTGAAAGTTAAAAACAGAAGCTGACCCGGAATATCATTCTGTTTCTGAATGAATAATAAGCCAAGATCCTTCATCTTTCAGAATAAGGTTTTCTAATTGGTGGCACCTGCATAACTTTCTCCAAAAATCACTGCACAGATGCTCTTTGTCGCTGAAAGTGGAGCTGATAGTTGAGTTTGCCCTCAGTGACTGTGTAGTATCATGCAAGCAGCCTTTAGATGTCAGATGAACAGTGCTGTTTTGGAAGGGGTGATGAAGTGCTTGAAATACAATGAAACTTATTTTCTTTGCCAACTCATCTCTCATTCATTTGCGCATACCACGGTAGTTTCTTTAGCAATGAAGCATAAACAAGTGCTACATTCAGTGCATAACTCTGGCTCTGTGTGCAACCAGCTCAAAGTGAGGTGGGGCCCATATGAGGAAATAGGAAATATGACCATGAATAAAATGCTGTAGACTTGAATACTTCAAATAAAATCATTAGATTTTTTTGAAATGGTATTTTTAGTGCTTCTCTGCATCATTGTGGATACTTGGTCATCTTTTATTTGCAACAGTTGAACCCAAGTCCAAATCTCCAAATTCATAGTGTAAAAATGGACTAGTGTTAGTAGCATCCATTATTTTCTATTTATGTGCTGATAGAAGAGAATAATTTGCTAAGGGAGAAAATGAATTATATATAACTGTTTGGACTGTATAGGTAGCCACCCATCAAAATGGCTCCATACTGAAAGAAGCACTGCAGCTTTTGCTTTGGAAAGGAATACTTAGCCAAATTTAGCCAAAACCATACTTAGGGTTTGGTAAAAGGAACAAGTATTTACATCTCAGAGGACAAGGTCCTTACTCAGTCAAGAACCTTGCAGCGAATGTATACTTCACAGTCAGTAGTCCAAAGAAAGTTGATTTGGGCTTCTTATCTGACTAACAACCAAGAGAATACAGCCCAAGGCCTAATCTGTTGACAGGACACATTAGGATGACCAGAAAATATGCTGGAGATGCAGTTCGCTGCAATAAGAGAGTGTAACAGAAATTTGTCCAGGCTATTTGGAAAGGTGACAAAAAAGGAAGAGCTGGAGCTCAGGAGGGTTCTCCTGCACCTGTATATATGGTGAACTTTTTCATTAAATTGTCATCAAGTTTGCACAGATGTCATGGGGGTGGACAGCCCATTTAGAGCTCTCAGTGCTAATAAACAGGTAAGTGCTCACATCTTCATGCAGCATCTCGTTCTGTATCCTGAAAGCTTGAATGGAAACTGAGCAGATCCAAGAAAAACATCTTGATGTAGACCATCTAACAGTCATGTTAAAAATGTGAGATCTTGCTGTCCTTGTCACCTTGTCTTTTCATCCTGTCATCACATATTCCTATTTCCTTGTTTCTGTTCTCCTGCTCATTGAATCCCTCATGCACTAATTTAGTTTACTAGTTCAGACAAAACAACCAGGAGGGAGTTACGTTGTATTCAGCTCCTGAGTTTGGGTTAGCTTCTAGGAAATCTGGTGGTCACCACAGCTGGTGTGCAGCCAGTGTACTGCTATGACACTGACATATGGGAGGAAACAGGGCTGCAGGCCTGGAAGTGAGCCTTTGCATCAGCTCAGCTACTGCTACTCCACTTTCTCCACTGTAGGGACTTTCCCCCACCCAGTGAGACAGCAGAGTTTGGCATGAGGGCAAGGCTGGGGTGTTTCAGCCGTGGGGTGAAGTGCCATGGTTCACTCCTACAGAAAAGGGGCTGATGTGTAACTGCACTGTCTGTGACTTGCCTCTAATGTCCCTCTTCATGAAGCTGTGAGCTCCTGTGCGTAGCTATGGAAGCTGTAGCATGGTCCTCTGTAACAGAGTTTTCAGTCTTCACCTGTGTCCCTCTTGATTTTGTTCCTTTACTTGTTAATCCTCAAGGCAGTAGATCCTAATGGTAGGCCAGTGTGTGAAATGAGTTGCAGAGAGGAGTTGAAGCTGAGCTGCTTTATGCCTTTTGAGGGATGTGGTGGAGGAATTTCAAAGCAAAACAAAATAAGTTTTTGTGATTACACTTTAAGATATCTAGTATTTCAGCAGTAGGTACTCTTAGTAATGTTTGTTGTGGAAATTTATTTGCCTCTTATGCTTAGAACTTGTGTGCCTGATTAAATTAAAATAGGTTTAAAATTAAAGCATGGTTTGGATTGGATTCTCAAATGACAATATTGTTTGAAGTATGGATTTTCATAATGGACATATTATGAATGTTGACTGGACAGAAAACCTCTGAACAGACAAACTGCAGTTGAATGAACATAATTGCCTTCTTTTGAAATCACTTTAATGAGGAGAATGTTTACATGATGGCCTGTTAAAATGTCTTGCAGGTGGATTCACCAATGAACTTGAGAAACCCACATGATTTGGTAATACTAATGAGACAAGAAACAACAGTTAACTACCTCAAAGAACTGGAGGTAAAGCATAACATTTGAGTACTAACTAATTTCTGAAAATACAGCTATTTTTTCGTAGACTTTAGAGTGACAATTTTAGATGGGGAAAACAATTTATTACTGGCAAAGTTCTCCTTCAGTGAAAGGATGAAAAATTTTTCAGATCTCAAGAATTTTTTGCCTCAAGTCTGCCTAACTGGTATCCAGTTGTATCATTCCCTGTTGTTAGCCAGAAATCCCAACATTTTTGCATGTAGTCACTGGATTCTGTTGTACTGTATTTCAGAAGAACACAGGGCAAATCACCTCTGTTTTTATTCAAGCCCATTTACTATAGGGAAGGAGTCTGAGACCACCCTTTTGAAAAGGGCTTTAATGAACTTTGAACTAATAAACTGAAGTTTAAATATAATAGGGGTTAGGTAAGCAAACAGCTCTTAGCCCTTGTGGCCATGCACTCCTTTCTTGTGCCACCTTTGGTTTTATCAGACTGGGATAACTAAGTGGAAAGCTAGATGAGCACCAGAGGTAGCTTTAGGTGAATGGGAGAAGTGGGAGAATGGAAAATAAGCAGGACTACCCCTGGTGTGACTGTATTCAGCTAACTCTTTCTCATTGGGGTATACTCTTTTGTGGCAATGGACATTTTAGCTGTGGGTAGAATAATACTCGCGAGCTTCTTGGGGCATGGGTTGTGGGTGTGGGAGTTACTAATGTCCAATTTGTGGTATACAAATGGCTTTCAGCAGAAGTTCCTATTGTAAGTTTTTGTACAAGTTGCTACTAGTTTATATGTCTGTATTGTTTCACAGTAGCATGTAATCAAATGTGTATGGCTTTAATTAAAAATGCAGGTTTTCTCATTTCACGTGTATTCATGTTCAGTTGTACTTAGCACACTGAATGGTTAAGATGATGATGATGATTTGTTGCAATGTCTCATATTATTTCCACAAAGTCTTACAGTGGAAAAAAGGGGGCCAGATGTGAAAAATTTTATGTACTTTGAGCAACCATTTCTTTTTTTCCTAAATGGCCTACCATGGATTTGGAATATTACTAGCCTGCTTTGTAAGCACAACAGGAGAAATAAGGGCTCATTCAAGTTGTATTATCTCTAATGGAAGTATTTGTATGCCATCCAAATCCAAAAATGTCCTACAGATGTTATAAAGGATAAGGAAATATTCCCAAAATTTAATGAGAATTTTTTAGATTTTTTTCAAATGAGCTCTATTTTAAGGAAAAAGTTGGTCTGTTGAATCGTAGCAACTATAGAGTTTGCTTTCATCAGTAATATATGCTTCTGTTTCCTTTTTTTTTCCTACAGAAACAGTTAGTTGCTCAAAAGATTCATATAGAGGAAAATGAGGACAGAGACACAGGGCTGGAGCAAAGGCATAATAAAGAAGATCCAGACTGCATTAAAGCAAAGGTGCCCCTGGGGGACCTCGATCTGTACGATGGCACATACATCACCTTAGAGAGCAAAGATATCCGGTAATAAGATGCTTTATATTCTGAGATTTTTACTGAATGAAAAAAAATCAACAGCACCTCTAAATACAAGTGAAAAATTACTGGCACTGTCTTTGATTAGATGACAGTTTTTGTTTTGTGTTACTGTGGAATAAAATTGATGCAGCATCTGCCACTAGTTGTGAACAGGTACAACACACAAATGCTGTTTCCCCCAAACTGTCTATGCTAGCCCTGCCCTGGAACTTTTCCTTTCTGTTCACCCTTCTACCACTGTTACTTCATACTGATAAGACCAGACATGTGAATTAAAGTGAAATATACCATGTAGAAGGGGGTTGAATTTGCTCGAGTGTCCTCTCAGTGTTTTGAGCTAGATATTTATTTAGTGGAAATCGTCATGACTTACATTTGAATGAAATTCCATTGATTACCAAGCTGTTGAACTTTCTGGTCATTATTAGTCCCCTCTGTTTAGAAAGTGAAGGATGACAGACAGTGTACTTAACATTCAGCTTCACTGGTAATTCATCTTCAGGAATGACTGTTTTGTTTTAGTAGTTGGATTTTTTTATCATAACCACATGAGTACTTGAAGTGGGAAAAGATCAATTTTATCCTCATATACCTTCATTTGGACTTCTCATCACCCGTGTTTGGGATTGGTTTGTTTGTTTCAATTGAAGAGTCTGCATGCATTGCCATTTGCCTGGCAGATAGACCATTAATCATAGCAGTGTTGAACTAGATTGACACTAATACATTTTGGAGGCTATCCAAATGTTGGTATTTTTTCTAAAGCAGACAAATTTATTTACTTTATCCTATAGTCATGGACACCCTGATATAGCTGAAGTCTGGGAAGACAGCAGAAATGGTCTAATGTGCATAAACAGGGTTTCTGTAATGATTAAATCAGAGTACTCTGTGTCACCTATCATACTGTCTCTTACGAGCTTCAGCAGTATTTTAACCTGTAGTCTGCTGTGTTATGTTGTTATGTCCTCAGCCCTGAAGACTATATAGACACAAAGTCCCCAGTGCCTCCAGACCTGCAGCAGCCAGACTGTACAAAAGTTCTAGATCTTCCATACAGTATTCATGCTTTTCAGCACTTACGGGTAAGTGAGCAAATGCAAGTAAGTATTTTTCCCCATTAGGAGGAGGAATAGAAAACTCCTTTTGGAGTTCTGGCATTTCTCACTGAAGTTTGAAAGGTACTGTAATCTTTCAAGACTGTCTCACACTTTTTAAAAACTGCTGTCAGGTGCCGATTAAAGTACCTGCTTACTGAGGTTATACCTGTTCCATCAGCTATACAGTTTCTTTTTTGTTATTTTTTTGCCTTATTTTAGAGGGCATTTTTAGGAAAACCGAGTATTTTGTTTCCATAACACATTTCATTAACAGATTGATAGCTTTCATTGGGACTGCTGCTAGCTTGTGAATTGTCTCAGCTGAAATTTGGAGAGTGCTGAACAGGGTCATTAAAACGTATGAAGATTCAGAATATCAGAAGATTGTTCGCAGGTTTGTTGGTAGCTCCAACAAACGTACCTGAATGTCTGTTTGGTATGTGAATGCCAAGCCCTTACCCAGAGGAGAGGGAACAAAGTCCCTACTAAGCTGTACAAAGTTCAGCTGCTTTAGGAAACTTACAGTGTAGGAAAATTGGTTTTGTCAACAGCATTATATGAGCAAATTTTCTAATATAGATGCACATTTAGTGCTTTTATCTTGATATTTATTTTATTGCAAGCCTTTTCATCAACAAATAAGGATTTTCTTACAGCTAAACACTAAGTGGAGTTTTTTTAGCTCTATTCCTGAGTCTGGATGTATTTTCGAAAGAAGTACATTTATGATTGGGGAAGAAAGAAAGAGGTGTAGGGATACTTCCATTGTGTGCATGTAACCTGACAACCGTGACTTAAGTGTTTCAGTGGTCATTAGTGAAATCAGTAGCTGCCAGATACACAGCGCTACCAGAAGTGAATATTTCCCCTGTAGAACTCACAAGCAGAGGCTGCTTTTGGCTGCTTCTAATGTTTTCCTATCTGCAATAATATATATTATTATCTGTCAGAGGTGAAATGGTTCTGTCAATTCCCAGAGATCTTGAAAGGAAGATAAGATTGGAAAATAACCAAGCTGTACATTTTCTGGGAGTCATGCTTTTGTTTATATTTCTCTACTCTTAAGTGTCAGCAAATACCTGTATTGAATTTTTATTTTAGGGTGTCCAAGAAAGGGTTAATCTTTCTGCACCCCTGTTACCTAAAGAAGATCCAATCTTCACATACTTATCACAGAGGCTGGGAAGAAGTTTAGAGGAAATAGGTCACCGTATTTATGATGGGCTCATGAAGGTATGAAACTGTAATCTTGCTGGATGCACAAAAAAAGAGTGCTGGAAAGGTCTTACAAGTTTAGACACATCTTGTACAAGCAATCAGATCCAGTTTTGCACCTGTATTTTTGGTTTACAGTTCAGTTTCAAAAGGCAAACTAAGACCATTTTCTGGTAGGCAAGTAGAGGTAGGAGAAGACATCAGCAAAGCCAGTAAATAGATACTTATTCTCATCTTTAAGGACTTTTGTAGTTATGTTGTCTGGCAAGCCACATTTCGTTGCTTTGTTAAGATAATAGTTTTTAAACAAAAAACACAGATACTTGAAGAGCAAAGAAGAAACAAAAGTACTGAACTGTGTATGTTTTTCTTAAATGTCTACCTGCAAAATCTAGGAACCCTCATTGAACTCCAGCTAAGATGCTGATGCTTAAACTACTGTCACCTCTCATTTCATTTCATTTTGTATTTTTACCTGCCTGAAATGCAGAAATTCTGGTTCTTTAATACATTAATATGCTAATTCAGTGTTCCTAAGCATTGACAACTGTTGCCAAATGGCAGCTTTCCAATGGAAGAGGATAACTTGGAGCAGCTGAGCACCAACTTTGGTGTTCAGCTTTTCATCCTACATCCTGATTAACCTTTTAGTTCATGTATTAGTAGTTAGTACAGTTGATGTATTTCTCTTTACTGCAGAACTCTTCTTCGTGGGTACTCTATAACATGGCTTCTTTTTACTGGCGAATAAAGAATGAGCCATACCAAGTAGTAGAATGTGCCATGCGTGCCCTTCATTTTTCCTCAAGGTAAGAATTGCTAGTAAGGATTTCTTCTCAGATTGCTTTTCTAGTTATCCTAATTAGTAAACAGGTTTTGGTTTCTAAGACAGTATCCTAAGTAATAATCTGTGTTACTTGTTCTTGGTCTCTGTGTGTGGTACTGGGCATATAAATAGCTGAGATGTTTTGCTAGCAAGTGATGTATTTTAATGTGTGACTGGCAAATTAATGTATCCTTGTGCATAATTTTTACACAGCCTGATCTTCCTTTAACATTAGTTTTTAATATTTTTTTTGTTTTTATTTTCTTTTATTCTTTTAGGCAAAATAAAGACATTGCACTGGTAAATTTGGCAAATATTTTGCACCGGGCTCACTTCTCTGCAGATGCAGCTATTGTGGTTCATGCAGCTCTGGATTACAGTGACTTCTTTACCAGCTATTACACTTTAGGAAATATATACGCAGTAAATACAATCTTTATTTTCCAAGACTTGAAGAAAATTAAATAATACTTAATCTTTTGGAGTTGACTTGTAATGCTTTACTCTTTTACAGTGTGTTTTGTGCTCCACATGCATCTCATGCTTAATGCTTAAGATTCTGTCAAGATACTTTTTCCAAAAGTCTGTCTTTTAGCAAAGGTTTTTATCTGCACCTGGAAATAAATTCCAGAAAAATTATTCTGCGGCCTTTCTTTAATAGATATAGTGGCTTGAGTGTCAGAAATGACAGGCTGCTTGTTACCATAAATTAAAGTTAATGGCTTCTTTAAAAACTGAGTATTGTTTATTAAATATTACTGCACAGTGTCTAATTCTCTCTCTCGGTCATTCTTCAGATGCTTGGAGAGTACAACCACTCAGTCCTGTGTTATGATCATGCTCTTCAGGCCAAACCAGGGTTTGAGCAAGCTGTAAAAAGGAAGCATGCTGTCCTATGCCAGCAAAAACTTGAGCAAAAATTGGAAGCCCAGCATAGGTAACTAAAGTATCCCAGTGGCAATGCATACCATCAAAATTCTGTAGTTCTGTTGCAGCAATTATTTACATTTCAAGAAGAATTGTTTTTAAATTTCTGTATTTCTTTGATTATGCAATAGAATTAAGCATAAGAATACTTAAAGAAACCTAGAGCTGAAAATGTGCAACAGAGTAGGAAAAGGCAGTATTCTCGAAAGCATTCAAAGTAAATCTTCTTTGTTTAATTTCCAAGATCACTTCAGCGAACATTAAATGAATTAAAGGAATATCAGAAGCAGCATGACCATTACCTTAGGCAACAAGATGTTTTAGACAAGTACAAGCTCATCCAGGAGGAGCAAATCTTGAGGAACATCATTCATGAGACACAGATGGCAAAAGAAGCTCAATTAGGTACAACCTTTTCGTGTTCATGCTCATTAAAGCAGTGAAATATTGCACATACTCATATAAGTGTCAGGATATAACTTCTTCATATGTGAAGATGGCCCTGAATGGCTCTTGTGTTTTGCTTATTATAACAAGAGACTGCAGTATGTTCTTGAACAGGGAATTCTTTTTGAGTCTTTTGAAGTTAGAGTTTCCTCTGGGCTAATGGAGTAAATAAAAAGGATTGACCAAACTGGGGGCAGAGAGGTTGACTTTGTGCTGTCTTCTTCTCCTCAGAAACCACACTTCTCTGTATAAAAAAATATTTTGTGCTCTGCAGGGAACCATCAGATTTGCAGATTGGGCAACCAGCAGCATAGCTTGCACTGTCAGTGGGATCAGCCTGTTCGTTATCACCGTGGAGACATTTTTGAAAATGTGGAATATGTTCAGGTTTGTCTGTGAATTGATACCACTGCTTTAAGTTACATCCAATTTGCTTTATGAGCAAAATAGTTTCATTTTTTTTCAGGGTTGACAAAAGGGCTACATTTGGGTGTGGTAATTATAGTGAGAAATCTCTTAGTCTCTTTCTTTTCCAGCGTGTAAAGTCTTTTAATGCTTGTTCCTTTTGATATTAACCTTAGCTGAGAGACTGTGAACTGTAGAAATACAGTGGGTTTCTTGTAAAAGGCTTTGTTTTACTTAGAAAAGAGAATTACTTGTATTCAAAAACTTCATTTTAGTCCAAAGACTTAGTTTCCTATGATTTCACCAAGAAAATTTGATACAAGAGTGCTAAGAAGTTTTGGAAGCAAGGTGTACACTAATACTGAAAATCCAGAATGACAGCCAACTAAGCAACACCTCTGCTGTTTTGGAGCCACAGATAAGGATTATGATTTCAGTTATTTTGCAATGTGGAGTATGTTCTGAAGTTTCCCATTGACTAGTTTAACAAATAGGAATAATTCTTTTTAATTTTGCTGTTCTCGTCTTGATTGTTTTTCCTGTTATAGTAATTATCATTTCAGATTATTGAGATAATTCTGAAAGCCTTGAGTTTTAGTAATGCTGACTTGATCTCGAGCTATGCAATATAGATTAGTACATTTTATTTGTGGTCTGTTAGAAATGTTTGCTTGGTACCTTTTAGCATTTTTTCCTTGATTTGTGCTCGTGTTTTCATTGTTGGCTTATTTACAACATGATTGTTACTCTTCCATGGTCCTCTAAATTCCTTTTTCTTTTTTTTTCCTACTACCCAAATTTCAGCTCATCAGTGAGGCTTAACGACAGAAGTGGAGGGGAAAGGGGAAATAACATGGAGAAATCCAACAAGAAATGTACCATCTCCTTTGTTAAAATTTGTCTTTCTGTTGTTTCTAGTTTGGTGAAGACTCTTCAACTTCTAGTATGACATCCATGAATTTGGATCTTCATGCAAACCAAAGCATTCACAGCCAGTCCTTGCAGTCTTCCCCTGTGGCTCGTTCTGTCATTTCAGTGTGGAGTGTGGAACCCAGCAGAGTGAGTGAAGAGGATGAGCTTTGCCCTTTCAGAGAGGAGGGGTGAAAGTGGATCCTCGCCTTGTTCAAGTGAAACTACTTAGCATTTGGACTACAGTTTTGATTGTGGCTGCACTGGAGAATGTAGCATTCTTGATTTTTTTCAACATACAAGCACCTCTCTAGTTTCTCTGTACTGGTTTCCCATCCTTTGAAACTACTACAGCACAGAGGAGTTGTTCTGTAAACATCTGCTGCAAGTAAAGCGGTACAGCTAAGTAAAGATAGAAATTTCAACTGCTGATGTTAAAAAAAAAGATGGAAAAATAATAGTTTTAAAGATCTGTGGGGTTTTTTTCTTCAGACTATCTCTTTAATATCCCTTTTATTACCTTGTTCATTAGCATATTAAAAATGTTGAGAAAATAATAAAAAATAATTCCTTTTCCCCTTAGGACAAACAACATATTCTTTGGCCTCAGCGGTCAGAATGTATGAAATCTTTCCCCAAAATTCCTGACCCAGAAGAACTGCCAACTTATTTCTTGCCTCCAGAAAACAGGGGATTCAGGCAAGTGTTGATTTTTAGAAGCTGTATTTGTAAATGTCTTTCAAACGTCTTTCTCTGGCCTTTCCACAGAAGAAAGGCATTTTCCTTGATTGTTGTCTTTGCTGTAACTGTAACAGCCTGATCCAGTCTCATGGTGATTCTTCCCTGAATGTTAGTCCAGGGTGAACACATAAAATACAGACAGAATGAGGATTTAAGCACAAGTCTGAAAGTCTTGTGGACTGTATTAACATAAAAAAAGTACCTTGAGAGAGAGAATGAGGTGAGCATGTATTTAATAACTACAGTTAACTGTTGTACATTACATACATCCTCTTTGCTTTAGTTACAATGACAGAAAATCGTGAAGACTAAAAAACACTATAAAAGGATTAGGAGTGGAAAACTCCAGCTCATTCCTTTGGGACAGAGGTAGAAAATCAGCTTAGTCATGGAAGAGTCAGTAATATTTGTTATTATATAGGATAAAACAAATGTATCTGTACTGCAGTAGCTAACTTACATAAATCAGTGCAATGATGTAATACCCTAGTCACTTAAATTATAACAGTGGTAGTAAAAAAGCTGCTTTGTTCTACCTAGTTAGTATAATACTAGTATTGAGCTTGTGTTAAAATATCTACAAACATCCAGTGACTTCCTTTGGAAAAAAAGAGTGTTCATCTTAGAATGTTCTTCATACGTAATTTGGCTACCTCTTGATGTTTTTGAAATCAAGTTTTAGTGTAAAACTTCTAGGTTTTTTGTCACGTATCTGTTTAGTTCTAAACTTCATAGAATCCTTATTAGCATAATATGAAAACCTTTTTTTATTTCTTCTGCACTGTTCATTGTTCTTGTTATTCTGTGCTTAAAAACGGAAAATAAAGACCTTATAAATTACTTTTCAAGGGAAGGGTGGTCTTTGAGTTCTTCATGTTTGCAGGTCATGTCTTGTAGCAGTCTGCACTACGAGGCTTAACAGATTCTTGTATTTCTACATGATGACATGCAGCCCATGCTGTTAATTTGTCTTGGTTCTCCTTATTGCTAGAATCCAGCCAATACTGAATAACGCAAGAGATGCTGTTGAGCATGGAGAAGCACAGGCACCAGATTGTTCTTCCATTACTGATGCTCGTAATAATGAATCTCTAAACATACTGGTCAAGGAACTAGACAGTAATCTAGATTTGAAATTCAGGATGCCAGATGATCGAGCAAGACAAGTAAGAGATGTTTTCTTGTTGGTTCTTTTCTGGTTTAAAGTCCTCCTCTTTATTGCCTTAAAAATGTTATTCAGATCATGAAAGATTTTGATATTTAAAGGTAATCAGTACTTCTGAAAAATGTGGGCAAATTCTTTCTAATAGGAATCGAGAAAGGGTCTGACTTCTTTCAGATGCTGACCAAAAGCACACAAAATGGGAAATCTAATTTAGTCTATGAAATCACATCTTCCTTTTAAATCTAACAGTCACTTGATATGATTCATTCCCAAGAACTCCTGCATTCTACCAAACTGGTAACTTAAGGCCTTCATATTGCATTCTGGAGATTGGTTGCTTTAAGAGTTATGTATTCACATCCTCTTTTTAGTACAGTATCTTTATCTTTCCTTTGCTTAAGAGAAGATTTAAGGAAGCAAGTGTTGAATGACCCTTGTAGATCTTGACTGTAAAATTTATTCAGTAGTTCAGGGAAAAAAAAATCTTTGTGTTCCAGGTTTTGCATTCTCGTATCAAGAATGAAACTATTACACTGACGAAGATAGGAGTGTTTCTAGATCATGCCATGAAAAAGGTATGTCAGTCTGTCACATGAGATGAATTCAGAACTTTTACTTGAGATTTGTTTTTATACTTCTAAAGTAGTCAGTGATGCACTAGAAATGAGCTTATTTGCTGCCTGTAACTGAGATGAAACTAACTTAAAAATCCATGTTTACAAGTAAAGCAGAAATATATAGAGAAGTATCTAATTTAGCTTAATGTGGACCAAACAGCCCTGTAGTTGCTTGTTCTTATTGCAAGGACACAGAGCAGCAATATATTAGCTAATTCTGGCAGCCATTTGCTTAATTGGGAGAGGTAGTTTGGAGCTACTCCTCCGTCTGCCACCCCTTCCTGCATGCCTGCCTTGTGCTCTTCCCCCTCCTTCCTACTACCCTGCTTTTCCACCTACTCTCCCTCCAAGGAAACCAACCCTCTGTCAATCTTCTGTCAGGATAATAACCACTCTGGGGCAAAGAATATGCCTCTGTATAAAACCCTGTGGAATGCCACCTCCATCTTGCGTGGGACCTTTGAGAGTCAAATGACAGGAAGCATTGAGAGAGATGTTGGCTCTTTTTGACATGTCAAGCTGACATTTCTCAATTTAACTTTCTTGTAGAAGTTGTGTCAAGGTATTATATGTAGATACTTTCTTAGTCTAAAATCAGTACCATTTACTATGTGCATCTGTCTTAACCAGGAGAAAAATGAGCAGTAGGAGTTGATTCCTATTATTACATTGTTCAGAACAATCCTATACATGTCTAATGTCTTGCTGTGCAGTGCATGAGTATTTTGGTTTTAAGTGTAGTATTCTGTTGCTGTCATGGTAAAAGCCTGAACTTCTCTGTCTGCTAATGTAAGAAACGTCTTGTGTCTTACTGTTCTGCTAATGATAAACTACTTAGAGCAGGAATGCCACAATTAGTATCTTTGTATTGGGAAAGACAAAATGCTAATAACTTGCTGAGGATTTAGTTAGGGAGGTTATGGAGACCTGTGAACGAAGAGTAATTCAGTGAGGAGTTTGGAATGAAGAACATGCAAGTAATGTTATGTATGTGCATTGCAAAAGAGGGGTCATTAATACTCTTGGAATCACAGATTGTGTAAGGTACTCCAAACAAAGAATATTATCTCATGTTGATATCTTCCAGTTCATCTAGAACCATAGTTAGAACCCTTCTGTGGGAGGGGTTTTTTAAAACCTGGAACAAAAATGTTCTTACTAACTCAACATAGTCTCACTGTTCTGCTTCCTTAATCCTAGCTGCATGTTTCCTACTCAGGCATGCATTTGGGCTTCAGACATGTAGGTAGGACTGAACATCCATTTCAGGTGTTGCTTTTATACTGTAAATGTTTTGTAGAATTGGGTAACAGAATGATGAAAATACTAAAAACTAGAACATGTTTCTAAGTAATTTCAAAGTGCATCTGAAAGTGGATGTTTTACCTACCTCTGTCAACCTGTCAATATTTTTAAATTTTGCTATTTCTCCTCCAGGGTGAGTGCCTGTTTTTGCTGTTGTAGGTTAAACAGGAGGAAGGAACATTCAAGGTGTATTTGAAACTTCCTCCATTCTTTCACCTGCCCTCACTTACTGCTTACTATTTTATAATCTTTAAACAGTATCTAATGCATGCCAGTTGTCAACTTTCATAAGACAAATAGGTAACTAAATCTAAGAAAAAACAACTCTGAAACCTTAAATTGCCAGGGAAAGGTAACGTTATGTTAGACACCTGGAAGCACATCTAACTGTAATTTAATAGCTGTCTGACTTTCAAATTCTAGCATTTTACATAGATCTCTGTTTGTATAATTTTAAGACTCTGAAGTGGCCCACAGGCCTTGCTTTCTGTAGTGAACCAACAGTTATCACTTGTATATTTTAAGGGATTTTGTGGTCATACAAAGCATTCGTACAAGTAGAGTGTGGGCAACAGCTGCTACTAAATTACAGTTCAGCCTGTAAATCATGTCCATTTGAGTAGAATGGAGCAGATTGAATAATCTGCTAATAGTCACAGTGAAGTCTAATTTGTATCTAGTTAACAATGTAGTATGCAAGAGTGAGTTCTGTTTGCTTCTTATTAAAGAGCAGGCATTTCTGTCTTCCTGAGACACCTCTTTGTAGGTGTTTTTATCCTTTTCCCTGACTCTCCTATAGCCAGAAGATCCTCTATGGCTTGTGCTTAATGAAGCTGGATTGTACTGGCGTGCAGTTGGAAATAGCACCTTTGCTATCACCTGTTTGCAAAAAGCATATAATTTGGCTCCACATGAGTATCAGGACATCCCTCTGGTCAATCTTGCTAACCTCTTGTTTCATTATGGTCTTCATTCGGATGCCAGCAGGCTCCTGCTGAAGGCTTTGGCCATCAATGCCTCTGAGGTAAGATGACAGGGTTTGTGTTTGCTCAGCAGTGAATGTGTTTTCCCTCATAATTTTCTAAATACATGTTACTTGTGCTTACCTGTGCCTGCAGTTCATCTTCCAGCTTGTGATTTGCAACGGATGTTAATTTTCATATAAATTCTTGACTGCGCCAAATTCTTCACTGATTATTGAAAACATCTAGAGAAGTTCTTGTAAATCAATGACAGACTTTTAGTCTCCAAAAACCTGTATTATCAGCACTGCCTCCAAGAAATTTAATCCTGGTGTTTGGCAACATTTTAACCTAAAACAGATCTGTCAAGCTGCCCACATTCTATCTTGATTCTTAAAAGCCTTAAAGTAGCATCTGTGTCACCAAAATCTTTGACTGTACAGACATCTTTCTGTGACTCGTGACTTTTAATCTGTACAGTTTTATTTGTCCCTGAGTTTTGTCTATATACATAGAGGAAAGCATGTTCTAGTTGTTTGGTGGCTTTGCTTCCAACCATAAATTCAAACCAGGTTTTTTGATTTCTGAACAGTAACATGATAAACATTCTGTAGGTTGTCTCCTATGTCATATAGACAGTTTCTGTATAAGCTGGACTGGCCAGAACAGTTGTAAAAAGAAAGGGGAAAAGAATGGCATAGCAGGGAACACCTTTTCTCTAGCAGGTAGTTTTGGTCTCACATTAGAGACACTGCAATAAGAAGTTCAAGTGACTTCTTTCCTGTGCTTCTACCTCTCTGGTTAGATTAACATAGTTTAAACCTGCCAGGCCACCAGTTACCTAGCACATAAAAAAGCTAAAACCTGAATAAGTTTATTCAGTGTAACATTCAGAAACAAATTTTCAAGTGTTGAAAAGGAATGTAGTCCATTTGGGTGGCAGATAAGAGTGCAAAAAGGAACTACAGAAAGAACTATGCTTGAATGATATGCCTTAAGAAGAACACTTGAAAACATAGTGTTTTCACTATGTGTTTGGAGGGGAGGAGCCTTGGAATCTTTAGGACCATGCTGAGGGAGTAGGATTTATCTTCAAAAATATTTGCCAGTCCTGCCTCGTTTACAGTAATGCCTGCTCCCTTTGTTTCAGGTGTACTCAGTCCTGTATTACATACTGTACCAGAAAAACTTGCAGGAGACATTGTACTTGAATGGTATTTCCTGGAATATAATGGAAAATAAATACAAGTTAAAATTAATTACAGCTACTGGGAGTAAAAGATGTGCTCTATCAGCAAAAGCTATTAAAAAGAAAAAAAAATCCCATTGCTCAGCTTGCACCTTCTGAGTGTTGTTTAGTAGTACAAGCTGAGTTAGAAAAATCTTCAACTATTTATCAGTCTTCACATTTTTAGATAATAAATGTAAAAACCTGTTTCAGTGGGAAAAACAACTGCAAAATTACAATGCTATAGTAATTATTTTAGCAGTTTACTGTTAATTGCAGCAAATTACTTTGTCCAAGTGAAAGACTTTTCAGTCAAGCAATAAATGTAATGCTTTACTGTGTGCCTGTATTAAAGTGTTGAGTTCTACCCAGTGAAAAAGGTGTTTATAATCTTTACTTTTGAAAAAAAACCTTGTTTTAGGGATAGTAGCGAAAAGCAGTACACAAAAATATTGTTTTACAAAGAATTGAAAGGCATAAATATGTACCCCTAAGCTAGTGTGACATTGGTGTTTTCAGTAATTTTGTTTTGCTAAGGTAAATCTGAATACTCTTGACAAATGGAGTGTATCTGTCCTGCTAGAACACTAGTGATATTTTTACTTTTTTGTGGACTTTTAATGATTCTAAATTGTCTTTTAGCATTTCAGTTTAGTCCTTTGGTATTCTCTGCAGTAAACATAATGTTTCTGATGGTTATAAGTAAGTACTTAATGCTTCTTTTCAGCTTGTGTGTATTTAACAGCTGTTTTTTTATTGTAGAAAGATGGGACTCCTAACACAATCCTATGGCAAAACAATTTTGGTTAGCACCAATGCATCAAACTGTTAGTTCTCCATTGTAAGAATAGGCAGTGCCTCTTTAAGAAGTTTTCTAAATTCTTTCCCACCAAATTTGGGAGGGTGTGACTTGACAAGGGTATTTCCTTGTTGGCTTCAGTCTTAAACAGTGAACCTACTTATGCTGCAGTATGTTGCTTTTCTCTTCACAGCCCCTGACTTTTCTGAGCCTAGGAAATGCATACCTGGCTCAGAACAATATTAGTGGAGCACTGCAGGCCTTCAGACATGCACTGGATTTGACAACCAAGTGCTTGGAGTGTGAAAGCAACCTGAAGATGATCCGCTGTTTGCAGTTTTATCCTTTCCTGTACATCACCTCCTCTGTGTGCAATGGTAAGCAACTGCTGAAAGGTGGACCACAGGTCAAATAATGCCTTGGGTGTTGCATCTTTTTTTTTTTTTTCCAAGCTTCCATCCTTTTGCTTTGCAGTGCTTTCTGCCTTTAAGGATCAAGGTTGAGACACTGCTTTCAATGCAAAA
Organism: Drymodes brunneopygia; assembly: GCA_013400955.1. NCBI lineage: Eukaryota > Metazoa > Chordata > Aves > Passeriformes > Petroicidae > Drymodes > Drymodes brunneopygia. The sequence continues at coordinate 27,921 of VZTZ01031735.1, forward strand.
GTTACAGTGCATTGAATAATTGCTTGAGGATGACTTCTTAAGTATCTAGAGGGCTTCCTCTGAGTGCAAATTACCTCCTGACTGTCAATAATACCTTAACAGCACCACGAATATCTCTTACTGGTAAACGAGGAATGCTGGATTCAGGATTTATGGAAGTGCACATCTACTGCTAGGCTGCTCAACAGTCCCTTTGTATGTCCCTTCAGATTTTACAATCAGATGGATTTCTTTCCTTAAAGCTGAAGAATTTGATGAAGAGCAGTTTAGTTTTAATTCATATCCTTTCAGTGCTCATTACTTTGGTTGTCATTTTCTAGAGTTCAGTCTAAGGAATAGACTGTCTTGTGTCAGTGTTACATTATTTGTATGGGACCTGTGATCACTGCTCTTAACACTCCAAAAATCTGTAAGAATTACTTAGAATCCAATCTCTCCCCAAAAAATACTTTGGAATATTTTCAGTGGAATGATTTATTGCCATTAATGGCTTCTTATATTAAAGAAAATAGCTTTTGGAGATGGATTCTTCCATTTTATTCAATCCCACTGAATATTTTTAGTACTTTGTCTGTACTTAAATATGGCTAATATGATACTTATGAGCAATATTGAAGACGATTTATTGACATATTTTCAACTCCCTTCTCTCTCAAATTGCTACTAAGGTATCTGTCCACCTAATATTTTTTTAAGTATAAGCCTCACCAGAGAAATGCTTCTGATTTTTAGCATTGCTAGGACTTTCTCTGAAGGCTTTTTAAAGTTCCCTCTCCAGTGAAAAGATACAGAGAAATCTGATTTAGCATCTAGAATTGTGCTGTCTTAACACAGACTGGAGGCCATCCTATCTCCTGGTACGATATGAACGATGCCATCATAGGTGAAATTCCAGGACTATGCCATTGGAATACTACTACTTTATATGGCCCTGTGCATTTTGCTGTGATGGAGCACCCATCAGCTGTGCAGAGAAATGAATGCTGTTTGGCTGAGTGGGCTGTAGTGAGTGGTGTAGCAGCCCAGCTGATGGATCTCTTGCTGATGTCCATAATGTCAACTCCTATGCTGGTACCTCACAATGAATCACTTAACTTCAGATTGCCCTTAGAAAAATCCTAGTAGATACTGTAAGCAATAATGGAACTTGGACATTTCATCACAAGAGACACTTACACTGTTCTAAAAAAAAATCAATGTTTGTTTCCTTTTAATTAAGGTATTTTAAGTCTGTAGCTCACAAGGTTAAAGTTATTCCAGTCAAACCTTAGTCATAGCTATCCTATTTTGAGGTTAAGCAGAAAGCAATTTAAAAGTATATTCACAGAACAGAAACAGTAATAAGCAGTGGTTGGATCTGAACTCCTAAGTTATCTTTGACACCTTTTGTTTTATATGCTTTTCTTCCTTAAACTTGTCATAATGTAGTTTGGTTGGTTCTTGACTTTTGCTTGCATTGGTTCCTGATCCAGGATGTTCATTTTGAGGTCAGCTGTTACAGCATATGCTCTTTAGAAAGTTTGTGTTTCTTGAATGTGAGGGAAGACCTGTATCAAAACTGTTTATGAGAAAAGTGTTATCTTTCCTTTTTTTGCCAGCTCTGCCACAGGTTAGCAAAGTGACCAGGAATATATTCACCTGGTACATTGGGGTTGGGTTTTGTTCATTAAGGAATCTGTGAAGCTGCTAAATCAAGAGGGGGCTGAATATGCCATAGCATGTTAATGTGCTCATTAAATTGCAGTATTCCATTATTTAAGTATTTTACTTATATCTATATTTTTTGCCTTTTTCTGGAACTCTTCTTGTCTTAATATTTATTTTGTAATTTTTATTTATAATATCCTTTAGGTTATCTTGTGTTTTTGTGCAAGAAACCTGAAAATATGAACCTGACAAATAGCGTAAATATTCTTTGTACATTCCAACCCAGAGTGTAAAATAAACTTAACAGTTAATTCAACCTTGATGACGATTTGTGGTTTAAGTCAAAACTCAACATTTAAAAATGGAAAGGTAGATTTACCTATCTTATTTGCATAAGGTTTGGGGAAATATTTTTTCCCCCACTGTAAACTTCAGCTGACTGAAGAGGAATCCTGACAGGCTATGTGAAAGTGAGATCAAGTCTCCAAAACCAGAATGATTTCAAGAATGTGTACTCAGAAATCACATTTCACACTTTAAAAGTATCCTGAAATTTTGGGAGTCTTCTGTTGATCCTTCAGTACAAGGAAAACAGTTGAAAAGAGATTGTGACTATTCACTTGATGGCATATCATAAAGTATTTGTATCCTTTGAGATCGATATCTGATGCTGAAAAATTTACCAAGAACTTGGAATGTCAGGTGTTTCTCTGGTTTAATATCTTGTTTTGATGAGCATTCCTTCAGTATTTCTGAAAGTAACAGCAGGAGGCTTCCTGTGCTTTGGGTTTTAGGCCCATGCGATAGCTGTGTTTTTGCTTCGCCTGTCAAAAGCCTCTGTTCATGAAAACTGAACTAAGTAGCGAGACATGGAATTCCTTGCTCTGCTGCCGTGAGCCATCGGCAGAACCCAGCACATGGTCAGTGGGAATTATATGCTAGCATGAAATGGAATATGGGATCAAAAATCTGAATTCATGGCCTGATTTTTGATTACAGTATGTGCTTGGTGTTTATTTCAAATAAGTGAAATAGGCATTTTCTCAAGCATGTTGGGGCGTTTGCTGTTAGCACAGGACTTTGGAAGTGTGACACACTAACACTGACTTTTTGGATGCTTGCTTATATGCTCCTGTCTGTACTGCTGCCTGGTACTGTTTTTTAGTAACGTACTTCTGGTATAGATAGTTTATATTTCAAACCCAAGTCACTTCATGCACATGAGAATGAGAATTAAAAATCTCAGACCAACACTTTTTTTTTTAACTTCTGCCTCCTGTATTCAAGTTTATATTAATGTTTGTTTTCATTGTAGAAGAATTTCTAAATCTCCAGAGATTTTTGGTGGGGTTTTTTTCTTATGGAGGATGTGTATGAAGTGTCCAAAGTTATTCCAACCCTATCACCTGTGACATGTATTTTAGGCAGCTGCTACTCTTCAGGCAGTTGCACCTAATATAGATGCTGTACAGCAAGAGCCCACGCAGTGCCTTATTCCCAAATACCTAAGAAGACGGTTGGAAGACTTCATTCTTCCAGCATTAACCCATGGTGATCCTTCTAGAGGATCTTGACAGTGTTAAGGGTGTTGCTACATCAGCTGTTAGGTTACTGGTGAGTCAGTTCTTGAAGCAGGATAACAAACTTCCTGTTGCTTTACAAGTAACAGGACCAAGAGACGTGTTAACAAGTGTAAAAAACTTAATGTGAAAAACAGGGTCAGCTCTCAAATTAAGTATTTGGGCTGCTTATTAACCTAGTAGAGAAAGCCAGCATCATTTTTGTCTGATAATGAATGGTGCATTACTGAGATTTGTCTTGCACGCTTTATGGCTTGAAATATTGCAAGTAGCTTTTATCAGGTGTTAAGGTCTGTAGAGGACTATCTAGATATGGGATTGTTCTGTGGCACTTCACTGGCTGATGTAAACATTCAGATGTTGCCAAGCCTTATTAAAAAGGTTACAGAATATGAGAACCGTATTTTTAGTGTGATGGTCAGCTGGCCATTGAAACATGCTGATTTGTTAGTTGCTGTTGAATAAGACTTTTCCTGCTGTGTGTAAACAGAATTGTTGCCTTGGCAAACAGAAGTCATTTCTACTCATAATATTTTTATCTGTCTAAGCATCTACTTCTGACTCACATTTCCATTTGGTTATGAGCTCATGCACTTCACATTCTTTTAGACAAGAACAAAATTCAAAATCTTATTAATAGACTGATGCTATTCAGAACATGAAGCATACTTGTTTCAAACCTCAAGTTCAAATCTCACTGTCTTTCATCCTTGGCAGGATAGTGCTTTTACAAAAGGCAGGGTGTTGCTCTGTGGAAAGTCGAGGGAGCATGAGTTCATTATGAATGTATGTGTCTGCCATCAAGAAACCTGAATCCTTGTGTGTAGAGGGAGCCTTTGTGAAAGCAATTCATCCTTCTTCCTCAGAGTTCTGTAATGTGGATCTGCTTTAGGCGTGACTTTAGTGCCCTCTTGTGGTACCAGTACTCTGTGCCACGTGAAATCAAAACTCCTGCTTTATTCCATCTATTTCCCCTTAAAATAAAACACGGGAAAGGTGTTTCATCTTACAGGTGTATGGATTTCCCTTTAACCCCCAGCATGTAGGTTCTTACAAGTTAAAGTAACTTAAAGTTAATAAGCCTAGACCTTAAAGCAAATTGACCTAAAGGGGAGAGGTTGATCTGAAAGGAAAATCTCTGCTTGAAACTCTACTGGTAAGCTTATGACAGATTAAACAACTTCCTTAAATCAACATCCCAGTTTAAGCCTCTGACTCTAGTTTGACAGCTGCAGTCACCTCAAGTCCCTATAGTGATTTGAGATACACAAGCAGTAAGCAAAAGCATCACATAATTTTCTTTACAAGAGTGTGTTAAGACACAGGGATGTGAAATACTTTGCATTTTTAAGTGCACCTTTCACTTAACTCAGTTATTCCCTACCAGTTATGGCTGACTTGATAGTCCCAGCAACAGGCTGCTAAATTTTTGTTCCATTTCCTATGGTATGAGGTCCTTTTAGACATTTTTATTGTAGTAGTAGTTTCCCCCTTCTCAAGCTGCTGTATCTTGTTCATCCAACGAATGCTTATCACTTACAGTCTTTATGGTGTTACATTAATGTTAATGGAATAAACATCCCCTAAGATGTTTACTCTTGGAACAAAGGGTATTGAGCTTAGCTCAGAATTTAATTGTGTTTTAGTTGAAGCAAAAGATCAGAATCTACACCAATTATATGGGATTCTAAACTAAGCACTTCTATATGTTTAAAATTCAGCTTTTTCTCACCTTGATTTGCATATTAGAAGGCAGAATTCATGAGTGCTCCTGAACCTTACTGAGAATACTGCATATATTAGTACTCTTATTTATCTGATAGTTTGTGAAAGGGGTGGGATCTGTGACCATTTATTTCTCTGTTGCTTTTACTCTCTCTCTTTGCCTTATGGTAAAGTTCATCTGTATGAACAGAAGCGTCAACATCAGTAAGGTTTTTTAACAACAAACAGAATTCTGTGAAGCACATGAACAGCTTGTCAGAGCTCTCAGAAATGCATCATGGCAATAATTTGCCTTGGTCATTCAGCAGTAGCATAGAGGAAGTGGGTTCTGTGTGAAACAATGGCAGTTCTAAGATCATTGTTCTCCTTCGAAGGGAAATACTCTATTGCTTATTGCTGCCTCATACATGCACAGGAGTGCATCTATGTTGTTCACCCTGCAAGTCCCACCTGGCATCTGAAAATGAAGCTGGATTCTTTCTCCCTCTGGCAGCCAAGCATCTCTGGCAGTGAAGATCATACAGTGACAGTCCATCTGAAAGATCTGGTGGGTGTCACACAAGTGGACTCGTCACCATATTTGGGCACTGTAGTGCTAAAGGAGGAAGAGGATGTTAAATTGTGTAGAATGAAAATATCTTGCAGAATACAGGCAGGTGGGAGATACAGAAAATGACTGCTTCTTGTCCTGGTGGAAGCCAGCATCCCTGGGGAGCAAGGGTGACAGGAAATGTCAGATGTGCTTCTGACTGGAAGATCTTGGATAAATCCATGTGAGAATGTGCTCTGTGAGAATAATGTGACCCAGTTATTTGGGGTTTGTGCTACTGTTTCTGCACCACTAACCCAGTAAGGGAAGAAGTAGTTCCCACAGTCTACTTTTGCTGCAGTAATCTTCAAATATTAGTGATGTGATCTTGAAGATAGTTGACCAGATGCAGGCTTTTTGATACTTTTCTCTCCTTGGAACCTGATTTATAAATTTTTCCGTGAAAAGTCTTCAGTTAGTGTCTCTCGAGTGGCTGAAGGAAGTTGAAGGTGAATGACCTTACCTTAATACCAAGTGTGCCAAGCTCGCTTTGAAACCTGTCTTTCCTTTCCACGTATTTTTCTTGTCAAAACTACATAAAAGATGTATAGATTGAGATTCTTAAATTAAAAAATGAAAGAATGTAGTACGTTAAATGTGGCATTTTTAGCTACACCAGTATCCAAAGGCTATGTATCCACTGCTCATGCACGTTGCTTCCAAGCTGCTGCTTGCTGGAAAGCCATGAAGCATTTAAAGGTTTCTGTAAACAATGGATGCTTCCTTAAATGTATCTCTGTTGCTCAAATGTCATTCTCTTTTGCATGTGTTACATATGCTAATGGGTGAGTTTGTTCTGCAGCATCTTTCATCATGCAAAGTATGTCTTGGTATCTTACATACATGGCCTGCTTATTTCCTGCATGGCAGTGTACCTACAGCTTCTCCCAACAGTCATCAGTCTCACTTTGCTTCATGCTCTGCTAAAAATGCAATATTTAGTGTTCTGCATCCATTCTGTCTTTTCACAAGATCAGAAGGCCATTGGCTAGCAGAGGAGAGAGGAGAAAGTCATGGCCTCAGCAGCAGGAATAACTGAGGAAATGAGACTTGCACTCTGGAAGAGAATTTAGAACTGTAGGAGAATTCAGGGAGAGTTTACTGATGCAAAACCGTTCAGTATGAAGAAAAAGCAGCACAGTATTAAACTAAATATAATATGACATTTCCCATTTTTATCTGCCTTTATAGTGCAAAAGATTCTTCTTCATATGTTACCTGGATCTTTCCTTTACTTGAGCAATAGCTCCATGTTCATGTAGGAGGAGGAAAAACGTCAGGCATTGCTTGAAGGGAAAAGATTTTCTCTCCAAATAAATTTTCAAAAGTTGATACCTTCAGTTATCAGATGTATTAACATTTCTCTGCAATATGTGTGGTGTTTTTTTGTAACAAGAATGTAGAGAAAATGAGAAATTTGTGACTGTGTCTTCCTCTGTTTGAGAGGCTGTCTTTTTCAGTGGCAGTTACTTACATGGAGCTGCTAAAATTTCTTACGGAACCTTAATTGGATGCACCACCTAGAGCTGGACCTATTTAAATATTCCAACAACTGCATATGGTCAACAGCCTTTTCAGGAGGAATAGTACATTTCCCAGCTACATTTGCAGGGAGATGTAGTTTCACAAACATGTTCATAGTTGAACTGTACGCACTGAATTAGTGAGTTGATTAAAGCATGTTTGGAAGAGAAAAGAACATGTGGTCCCCACATATGGGAAAAGTGTCAATGTGTAGTTTAGTGTCATTAGCAGCTGGCCAAGACCTTGAAGGCTGCATTCACTTGGCTTAAATCTGAGAACCTGTAAAGTGGCGATGTGTGGCCTCAGCCTGTAATGAGTCATGTGGAGGTTGTCTCGAAGCAGCACGCAATGCCATGTGCTCAGATTAAAATGAGCACTGCATGCTGAGCCATGGAGTGCCAGGCACTTAACTACCCCTGATCTGTCTGCTTTATTGATTTGTTTTTTCCTTTTGAGGTTGGTTGCCCGGTTCATGTGAGTTTGTGTTGTGCTCTGACTGTCCTCAAAGCTTTAAGTCTATCGTCTGTTCTGGCTACTAGAGACTGAAACTAAGACAGTTCAGCATTTCCCTAGAGGAAGAGATTGAAGCTTTTTGAATGTAGCTGTTTTGGGGAGAAGGGACATTCTTCCAAAAATTTCTAGTCTTTCTGCAGGAACTATTCTATGACTCTGGACTGTTCTGGCAGTGTGAGGAGAGTGTTTTCTTGTGGAATTCTAATCTAGAGTGGTTGACTGTATTCTTGTCAAACATAACCTTCTGCAGGTATTCCTTACTTAAGACTGATCTGGTTCTTGATCACCAATTTTTTTTTTAAATCCTGTTTACAGCAACAGTTCTGCTTTTTAATGGATTTATGCAGAATGTGCCCTGTCAGACAAACTGCCAAGCATTCTCTGAGATTAGTAAGGGACAAGCCTACCTGACCAGTTAACACTGGTTGGCTGTTTGAGTGTGTCACTACCTCTGCTTTGATGTCCAGTTAGGAGGAGCAGTTGTATGGATATCTATTCTGGACAAATAAATTGTCATGGGTCAAGTCTGACTATTAATCTGCTCTTACCAAGCAGTATATCCTAGTGAAGAGATATGCAGATGAACGTAAATACAGCCTATCAAAATACTTTCTCAGAATAAAGAACATGGGATGAGGTCCCTGTGGTATATTGTTTAAATTCCAGTATATGGTGCAAACCTTACAGACAGAGTGGTAATCAAGACAGACACATAAGGCCTTTCCTTGGCTTTGGAGTTTCAACCCCATGCATTCAGAGAAGTGGGAAGCTAACAGTAACCCTTTGTGGAGTTATTGACTCTCATAGAGTTCAACTCTATGATGCCATTTCTCATTAGAAGGTTACTGCTGTACTTGAAGTCCTTTTTAGACTTGACTTCATAAGATACTTAAGATCTAACAAGATCTACAAAATATGTGATGTTCAGCATAATAGATATGTGAAAAAGAGGAAAGATTAGAAAGAGTAAGAAAATGCAGGCCACTGTGGGCTTTGCTTATGCTAGTGATACTTAAACTAAGAATTTTCTTTGGCTTAATCATAAA
>VZTZ01031736.1:19242-33993 GCA_013400955.1 Drymodes brunneopygia
GCAGGCAGGACAGAATGGACAGGGCAGAGCAGAAAGGGCAGAATGGACAGGGCAGAGTAGAAGGGGCAGAGCGGGTAGGGCAGAAACGGGCAGGACAGAGTGGACAGGACAGGGCAGGCAGGACAGAATGGACAGGGCAGAGCAGAAAGGGCAGAATGGACAGGGCAGAGTAGAAGGGGCAGAGCGGGTAGGGCAGAAACGGGCAGGACAGAGTGGACAGGACAGGGCAGGCAGGACAGAATGGACAGGGCAGAGCAGAAAGGGCAGAATGGACAGGGCAGAGTAGAAGGGGCAGAGCGGGTAGGGCAGAAACGGGCAGGACAGAGTGGACAGGACAGGGCAGGCAGGACAGAATGGACAGGGCAGGGCAGAACAGGCAGAGTGGACAGGACAGGGCAGGACAGAGTGGACAGGGCAGAGCAGAAGGGGCAGAATGGGCAGTGCAGAGTGGACAGGACAGGGTAGGGCACGACAGGAGGCGAAGGTCCCTCTCAGCCCGGCAGAGGCACGGCTGGAGCCCGTGTCCAGCTCTGGGCTCTTTTCAGGCAAGACAAGGAGCTACTGGAGAGGGTCCAGCAGAGCCCACGAAGATGTTGAGGGCTCTGGAGCATCTTTCTGATGGAGGAGGGACTGTGGGAGCTGGGTTGGGGCAGAGGAGGCTGAGATGGGATCCATCAGTCCCCACAAACATCTCCAGGGCTGGCAGAGGATGGGGCCAGGCTCTGCTCAGCGGTGCCAGGGCAGGACAAGGAGCAATAAACTCAAACACAACGAGTTCCACCTCAGCCTGGGGAAGAACTTCCTTCCATGGAGGGTGGCAGGCGCTGGGACAGCTGCCCAGGGAGGGGCTGGAGCTTCCCTCTCTGGACACATCCCAAACACAACTGGACACGTTCCTGTGTCACCTCCAGGTGACCCTGCCTTGGCAGGGGCTTGGACAAGATGATCAGATTTTACAGCACAATTATGAGTCCTCTTTTTTTTTTTTCCTTTTTGAAGTCATGAGTTTTTTCTGGGCCACATTGACTTTTGGAAGCTGTTGTTTTACTTATAAAATGCAAAACACATGCATACACAATGTTACATTAACATTATTTTTCTTCCCCACAAGTTATGAAAAAAATGGTTCTAAAAATTGTAGCTCTTCCCCATTTTTGAGAGATGTGTTTAAAGCAGCCCTCAGAAGTGTCTTGTGGTGCGTTTTGAATGATGCAATGGATTTAGAGCTCTCAGGAAACGCTTCTTCCCATGCGAGGGAAGCAGAATAGCAGAAGTCAGAGTGTTCACAGGGACTGAAACCTCTGTCACCAGGGCAGGGCTCTTGCAGAGCTCCTGGCTGCTCAAAAAAGGCAACGATGTCTCTCAAAGCATGAAATCCCAAAGTGCTGCTGGGAGTACACCTGGGAAATTCACACCATTGCTCAGTGGATGTTCTGCTGCAGAAACTGTCTGGCATTTGGGGACCCCTCCAACCTCTGCAATTTGGGGAACTCGAATATTGTGGGAGGGCATCAGCCTGTGGAGGAGAGCTGCAGCTCCTTCTGCAGTTTGGGGAAACAGGAATAACAGAGCTGTTTATTTCTAAGACATTTAGATGAGAACATCTGTTTATAAACACCCGTTCAGATGCTTAATTACAGCTGGGTTTGTGCAGTAATGGGTAGGACACTCCTGTAATAAATAATTCTATATCTTAATGTCATCTTTGATCCAAAAGAACCTGATTTGAGGTCATTATACAGGATTTTACTGTGCCCTGTGAGGGTGGGGAGGCCCTGGCACAGGGTGCCCAGAGAAGCTGTGGCTGCTCCATCCCTGGCAGTGCCCGAGGCCAGGCTGGGCACTGGGGCTGGGAGCAGCCTGGGACAGTGGTGCTGCACAAACCTTTCTCACACAATTGTCGTCTGGGGCTGAAAAACCCAGCAAACCTCCCCTCGTGCTCCTTCAGACACAAGCGTACCCTGAGAAACGCCTACACTGTAAAAATAAATGTGATGTAAAGGTTGATAAGCTGCGTGTTCTGGCTGTTTCAGAACATCAACGTGTACCCAATGCACAGCAACCTCAAATGTGTTCTGTGGTGATGGCCAGGGTTAAACACAACCCATCTTTGCTGGTTTAGAAAAATGCATGAAATGAGCTAGGCTTTAAAAAACTTGTGATTTTTTTTTTTCAAGTGCAGCTCTGGTGGGAGCCCAGGAACCCCAGGAACTCTGGGGAGCCACAGGGAGAGTGGTGCCAATTGTCAAACTGCAGATTTCCAGAAACCTGTAAATGGCTGCACATTCCTGCACCACAGTGCAACAGCACCGCGGAGATAACGAGCCTTGACCTTAACAAATACAGACTTAATAAATATATTAAATATATTTATAAAATATAAATCTATATTGTATATCTTAAAAATTATAAAATATAAATATATAAAAATATATAAATATATAAAATAAAAAATATTTAAAATATATTTATAAAATATAAATTTACATTTTANTATAAAATATAAAGTCTTAAATATGGACTCTAAAATATAGAAGCGGAGAAGATTATTAAACCATTAAAACGTAATTATGGCTCTCATTGAGGAGATGGGGCAACCCTTGGAAGCAGGAGCCACTCTGAGCTCTGTGTGAGGTGTTCCAGAGGTCAGAGGGAGCACCTGAAGCTCCGAGGGGAGCTCCTGTGGCTGCCAGATGCTGTCACCAATCTGCCTGGGGTCACACGGACACGGGGGGCACCTGCAGGTCAGGAGATCCTGACACACCTGGGGGGGCACCTGCAGGTCAGCAGATCCTGACACACCTGGGGGGGCACCTGCAGGTCAGCAGATCCTGACACACCTGGCTGTGAAGGGAGCGTGCAGAGCGTGGGGCACAGGAAGAACCTGGGGCTTCAGTCACACAGGGGAAGGATCAGAGCTTGCACTCGTGGAATAAAGGCTGCCTGGAGCCCACAGGTAACAACTCACCACGTCCTGCAGCCTGCTTGGAGGCACTTCCAAAAGCAAGGGCTGTGCTGCCTTTTCCTGGGAAGTGCCAGGCCTGTGGCTGTGCAGACACAGCTCATGGAAAGCTCGGAGTTTTCTGGGAAGAGCTGCTGCTCCCTCTGCAATCTGCTGTCTCCCAGTGACGTGCCCCGTGTCTAATGCTCTTCCAAAGCTTCCAAAAAGCCAAAGCTTTGGAGATCTTGGTTGCCTTGTAAGGAGCTGCATTTTGCTCCCTATCAGCTGGAGGGTAATTCTGTTTAATTCCTGAGCATACATCAAAGTCCCTGAGGCAGGGCCTGCAGCCTGTCAATAGCTTTGCAGGGAAGCCAGGCTGGGGTGAGGATGTTCCCCAGCTGTGGCTGCCACAGCTCAGGAGCTGCTGCTGCTGTACCAGCAGGACACCACAGCATCCTCCTCGTGTTTGTCAGGGGAGGCTGCTGGCCCCGAGCTCACTCCAAGTGTGTTTTTGCAATCAGCTATGGTCAGACACGGGCTGAGGCACGGAGGAGCTGTGCCATGCCCTCCCACCTCCTCCTCGCCTTAATAACTCCTGGTATTTTTTCTATTTTTGTCGTGTTTTTTCCTGTATTTCCCATGGCAGCCCTTGTCTGTTGTGATCTGTTTTGTGCTTTGATTTCCCACCAGGTCCTTCACTTCTGCATGAACCACTCTGCAGCTCCTCCACTGTGCCATTCCCCTTCCCCTGTGCCATTCTCCTTCCCAGCCCCTTCCTCTTCACGTGTATTGATCTGCTTCACCCTGAATCCCTCTGTTCCTTCCCTTTAAGGATCATGGAATGGCCTGGCTTGGAAGAGACCTTGAGTCTCATCCCAGTCCTGTGGGATCTGTGACAAAGGGCTGAAACTCCAGCGTGCTGGGACAGACAGACAGTGAAATGCAGTGGTCAGAAACAGAGGGGGGAAGGGCAGAGGAATTAATTGGGTTAATTGATGAGGAGGAGGAGGAGGAGCACTTTGTGACAGGCAGGGGGTGAAGTCATGTGCAAGTAACACACAAACAACTTTGTTGTTTTGAAGCTTTGCAGAAACATCTGGCAACAACATGCGAGGAAGAGGAAACTTTTGGTTTATGCATCAAGACCTCCCTATGAAAAAAAAAGACAACTTGAGCTAATTACAGGATGCCTGCAAGAGGAGAGCCACCTTTGATTGCAGCCCTATTTTTTCCTGCAGCACAATGCCTGCTGGAATCCAGTGGCACACAGGTTTTGGTGGAGCCTGGGCTCTGTGGCATTGCCAGGGCAGCCCCTCCGTGGGTCACAGAGACCCCCTGGCAGCCTGGGAGCTCCCGGGGTCACCTGGGCTCAGCTGTCCTTGGGGACAGGGAGAGGTCACCTGGACAGGTGAATCAGTGAAGGCCTGGCCTGGCTCACCAGGGACAGCTCCATGGATTGCCACGTGCAAGGAGCCAGGAGAGCAGAAATGATGCAGGGCAGTGCCTGGAGTGGCTCTGTTTGGTTTGGAACGTTGTGGAGGTGCTGCAAAGGGACAAATGAACCCCCAGGGGCAGGGCAGCTCTGCCCCAGTGTGCTGGGACCAGAGTGGGCACAGCTGGGCACTCCCAGGGATGCTGGAGCTGCATCCCCACACGTCTGCAGCACGGCAGGTCCATGGCAGGGGTGCTCCACGCAGCAGCCTCACACTAATTTCACTTTAAAGCAGGTCCTACCTGCCCGTGTTGGTGATTTCAGAGCACGTTCTGTAAATCCAGGCCTTGTCAGCAATAAAAGCAGAGTTATGGGCAGCTGGGCTCACCAAGGAAACAAATTCAGCCCTGACACTGGCAGGGTTTTCAGCTCGGGCTCGGGAGTGAAATATGTGAGCAAAGGTATGAACAAAACGAAAATGTTGCCACTAAAAGGGTGTTTTATGGAATGCCACGTGCCTTTTAAAACATCTTCCTTTACAGCAAGAGATCTGGTACCTCTTGAAACCATAACTCCAAACTCTGCCATGTTTAGTGCCCTGGATGGCTCCTAATTTAGAGCCTGAGGTAATTCCAGGAGCCAGGGGAGGATTCTTGGACTTGCAGTATGGGCTCCATATGAAGAAAGGGGTTTTTAACCTTTTCCTACATATCACAATCCCAAAATGGGAGAATTCAAAGGGAGTTGGGTAAGGAGCTGGGACATGAAAATTCAAATGCTTTTTCTGGAGACAAGAAGGGAATTCAGTAGAAATGAATTTGATGCAAGGTCTTGATCTTTTAATTTCTTATGGAAAAAGTGCTTAATTGTCCTTATCCTTTGGGCTCCATCCTCTTCACTCTGTGTTCTGTTGTTCCAGTATTTACATGGATATAACTTTTAAAGGACTGCAGTTCTAAACAGGTTTCTTCTGTGATTTACTTGGGAGATCTAATAAAAAACCAGAAGACTCACCAAGGTATTTCCTCCGTGGGATTGTGCTTGGCATCGGGCTGACATCACAGCAATTGGTGCTGAGAAGAGAAAACAAATAAAAAGAAAATCATATTGTCTCGTCTTATTTAAAGATGAGTTTGGAGACAGCCTAAACATTCTGGCAACACGAAGCTCTCCAGAAACAGGTGGTTATTTTGCCACCTGAGAGTTTCTGCATTGCCAGGAGCATTGAAACCCAGACTTGTGAGTGGTCCTGAAACACTTCAGTGTAAACAAGCAGCAGCTCTGTCAGAAACAGCCTCGCTCCGAATAATTCAAAGAGCAGGTCTGTTGCCCTGGTTTTACAGGGCCTCGTAAGTTGTAACATCGAAGTTGTAGTTTTTTTATACTTGTTTTGTAAACATGGTTCTTGTTTTTTTTTAACTGGTCGGGATTGTTTTGCACTTGTGGAATTGTTTTTTATTCCTTTCCCTGGGGTGGAGAAAGATGATTGACCATGTCTTTGTCCTGTAAACCTTTAGGGGTGTTGACCCCTTTCACCAATCCTTGATTGTCCTTAGAAACCTATAAAAATAAGTAAATAAAGAAGGGCAGGGCTTTTGGTCGGTCCAGCCTAAAGAATCCACTGCTGCTCTGTGACCTGCGTGTTTCTTCTGTTACCAGCTGAACAACACAGGTCCTCTGCCACTTTTTGTTCAGGAGTGTCCTGGAGCCAGCCCCCTGGAGCTGCTGTTGTCCCCTGCAGCCCAGGGACAGGGGCTGGGCTTGGGCTCAGCCTTCCCCGGGCTGTGGGGACAGTGGGGACAGTGGGGGCAATGGGACAATGGAGACAATAGGGACAATGGGGACAATGGGGAAGTGTGTCCCCTGCCACACCTCGTGTCCCACAGCTCCCCAGGGGCAGGTGCACAGTGCTAGGAGCCTCATCCCTGCCCCCAGCACCACGGATCCAGCAGGACTGTGTGCTCTCCAAAGCTGTTGTTTTGCCTTAATCCCATTTCTTGATCTTTTCTACACCTTTTGATTCCGGACTACACTTGCTGAGAGGGGTGACCAAGATTACACACAGCACACAAGACATTGTCACACAGAGCTCTTCTCTGCCCCTTCCCTCATCGTTCTGAACATTCCAGTTGATTTTTCTGGCAGCCAGCAGGGAGTTTGTTTCAGCAGGACCCCACATCTCCGGTGGTAACACCTAATTTGCAGCTCGTCATGGCACACACTCGTGTGTTTATTTTGCTTTTTCAAGTGTGCGTTATAATCTGGCAGAAAATTCAGCCTGGCACTTGATCACCTGCTCACTCTCAGGTCAGACACCGGTCAGGTGCTTCTCCAGATCTTTGCAGTTGGATTTTGGGTTTATTGCTTTGAATAATTTCTTTCCACCAGCCACTTCTGCCACCTCCTGCCACCTCCTCTCCTTTCCCAAGCCATTTATGAGCATTTGGAGTGGCAGAGATCTCTGTGGGACTCCACTTAGCTGTGAAACGATCTATTTCTTCCTACCTTTGGCTTCCACATTTTAGCCACTTTTTGAGCCTTAAAAGGATCCTCTCACTTTCCCTAGACAGCCCCATTTGTCAGACGTGAGAGCTGCCTTGAAGGGGCAAGGAAGCAGAGAAGGAGCCTGAGCTTTTATCAAAGCCCAGCTCTGCTGTGGGTGTCAGCACAAGGAAATCACAGATTCCTGCTGGGAGGAGCAAGAGCCTGACTCAGGCTGAGACAGAAACCCTCAGCTGCAGCAGAGGAGGAAATCGGGGCCTTTGTCCAAGCACAGACTCTGAATCCTGCAGGATTCAACCCCCTCACTTTGCAAACTTCTCCCCAGGAGAACACGAGCCAGGTTAATTGGCTTAGAGGCACTAATGAGGCTGCAGGTTTGGGCTCTCTTGTATCAATGCAAAACTTCCTAAAAAAAAAAATAAATAATAAATGTTTCTCCTGTGCAACAAGTCTTCTCTGGTTTTTCAGGTACGGTGGGGAACTCCTGGTTAATTTGCAGGTAAGAGGCAGCCACACCCCTGCTGTCACAGCCCAAGGGGCTGCGTGATGGCAGAAGTGCTGCAGGTGGGATGATTTATGGGGTTTAGCAGGGATGGAGAGAACTGGAGCCTCAGCACTCGCTGGGAATTATCACCGAAGTTTCTCACGTCTCTCAGGAGGAGCTGAAGCTCCCTGGGTGCCGTGAGCAGCCCGATGCTGAGCTCTGCTGCATCGTTTATCTGCAGGAGAGGCTCTTGCCTCTCACTTTCAGAGGATGCTCCCAATGAATGGACGGGAGTGAGGAATATTTACTAATAAAACAATCAATACTCATCTAGAATAACTCAGTCATCATCAGAGAGGGAGGAAAACGCAGATTACAAACAGTAACTTTTTATACAGACTTGCAAAGAGCCACGGGAGTCCTCAGAGGTTGTTGCAGTGCCCCAAAAGGCTCCTTTGTGCTTACACGAAAGGTCGGCGTTTGACTTCTTGCATTACTGCTTAACAAGGAACAGGACCTGAAACAACTGCAAAAGGCAAATAAAAGCTTTACAGCGTGGTCTCCTTGCCAAAACTCTGCTATGCCTGGAGCCCCCGAAGGACTGAGACAGAGGCAAGAAAATTGGAGGCCAGATGAGAGCAAATTGCAGGGCAGCTCCCGGAGCCGGGGGTTTGTGCTGCCCCGGGACAGCCCCTCCCGAAGGGCTGCCTCAGCTCCCACGGGGGTTCGAGCTGCTTTATCAGGGCATTTCTACAAAGCGAAACTGCCTGAGAGCATCTGTTCCCCTGGGCAGAACGAAAGCGAAACTGCCCGGGTTATTTCGGTCCCTCCGCTGAGCCCCGGGCCAGGGGGTGGGAGCGCCCGGCGAGCCCTGGCCCGGCTGTGCCGGGGGTTCTGGGCTCAGCCGAGCATCCCCAGAGGGACTGGGGGCTGCTTTTATTGAGAGATCTCTCCAAACAACTGCCGGAGCGAACGGGAAACCACAGCTCTGCAGAGGGGATGCGGGTCCCTGTGCCTGCTCCTGCTGTCCTGCTCCTTCTGTCCTGCTCCTTCTGTCCCTCCCTGTGAGCCTGAGCTGTGCCTGCTCCTTGTGTCCTGCTCCTTCTGTCCCTCCCTGTGAGCCTGAGCTGTGCCTGCTCCTTGTGTCCCTCTCTGTGAGCCTGAGCTGTGCCTGCTCCTTCTGTCCTGCTCCTGCTGTCCTGCTCCTTCTGTCCCTCCCTGTGAGCCTGAGCTGTGCCTGCTCCTTCTGTCCTGCTCCTGCTGTCCTGCTCCTGCTGTCCTGCTCCTTGTGTCCTGCTCTCTGTGAGCCTGAGCTGTGCCTGCTCCTGCTTTACTAATAAAACAGTCAATACTCATCTAGAATAACTCAGTCATCATCAGAGAGGGAGGAAAACACAGATTTCAAACAGTAACTTTTATACAGACTTGCAAAGAGCTACAGGAGTCCTCAGTGGTTGTTGCAGTGCCCCAAAAGGCTCCTTTGTGCTTACACGANCTCCTTGTGTCCCTCTCTCTCTGAGCTGAGCTGTGACTGCTCCTGCTCTCCTCTCTGTGAGCCTGAGCTGTGCCTGCTCCTGCTGTCCCTGCTGTCTGTGCTCCTCCTGTCCCTCTCTCTGTGCTCCTTGTGTCCCTGCTCTCTGTGCTCCTGCTGTCCCTCTCTGTGAGCCTGAGCCCTGCCTGCTCCTGCTGTCCCTCTCTCTGTGCTCCTGCTGTCCCTCTCTCTGTGCTCCTGCTGTCCCTCTCTGTGAACCTGAGCCCTGTAAAACAACGGGGGACACTCGGGAGGAGATGAGGAAAATGCCTTCAATTGCCTGGTCCTTCTCCCTGTGCTGCCACTGCCCGGCAGGATGTTCCCTCGAAATTGGAACCAGAGAGTCCCGGACTGGTTTGGGATGGAAGGGACCTCAAAGCCCATCCAGTGCCACCCCTGCCATGAGCAGGGACACCTCCCACTGTCCCAGGCTGCTCCAGGTCCTGTCCAGCCTGGCCTGGGGCACTGCCAGGGATGGGGGATCCATCCACAGCACTCACCCAGGCCAGTCCTCAGGAATTCACTTTTCACACAACATTCCCAGTGAGTTCCTCCCATAGAGAAGAAACCTCTGGAGAGCTGGGGGGAAGAGAGAGCTGGGACAATGTCCTAGGGTGACTTTATGATGCTCTATGATGCTTTTCCTCCTGGAATTTGCCCTAAACCAGGACAGGCAGCCTCAGGGTGACAGCCTGGGCAGGGACAGGGATGCATCAGCTGGAAAAGCAGTGAGCTGTCAGTGCCTTCCCCTGCATCACACACCCTTGGCCTTTGGGAAAGAGCTGATAACAATGGTCAGGAGAACAGTAACGTGGATCAGTGTACAAATTCAATTAGGAAGAGAAAATGAAAATATTGTGTGGATTGCTAAGCTAACCTGATATTTTAGCCTTGAGTTTAGAATTTGTTTGGTTTAGAGGAGAAGCTCTAATCAGATTAAAAGGAGGCTTAAAAAAATTACTAACAGATGTGAATGAAATAGATAATGATTTTCATTCCTGATTATGTGACCAAGGTTATAGATGGGAGGAGGGAGTTTAATGGGAATAATGTGGCCATTATGTGTGCTTAAGTGTGCTTATGCTTTTCTGATAAAGATTAACTCTTTGCAGTTTCTCTCATTTGGCAAGTGCCCAGTGATCCATTCCTGACCTGAACCCGGGGATGCAAACTGACAGCCTCAGTTTCCTCCTGCTTTCCTCGGGATGTAATCAGTGTCTGAACAACGGGATTCCTTCTGTGGAAGGCCAGAACACCTTCCCTAGAGGGAAGCAGAGTCAGGGTTATCCTTCACTCTGAGAGGATGCAACATCTTCAGCCCAGCCCAGGAGGTTTCCAGCACACACAGCCCCAGGACCTGCCCTCCACAGCCAAAACTTTCCTGATGGGCTTGAACTGTCAGAGCCCAGAGCAGAAAAATTAAAGAAATCACCTCTGGAAGCAGAGACAGCCAAGTGCACAAAGCCCTGAGGGGATCTGGGAGCTGTCACTTCAGGGGGAACTGAATTTCTGGAGAGTTTCATTCTGCACACAGGAGAATCTGTGGCTTGTTGCATTTTCCTGATAAGCACAACTCGTGGAGGGACCAGTTGGACTCACGGGTGAGACACCACCACGCTCCTCCTGTCACTCCTCCCACATCCAGAAGGAGAAGAAAGTGAAGGTAGAGGAGGAGGGAATGGCTGAGGAGCCGTGCAGGGGGGGAGAGGTGGATGCTGAGGGTCAGAGCATCACTGGGAGCACCCAGGACACCTCGGGCAGCAATTCCAGGTTATTGTGCTCCGAACAATTCCCTGGGAGTTGCCCAGCCTTGGAAAAGCCTCCGTGGAGCCAGAGGGTCCCAGGGTGGGTCCAGGTGCCCCCCTGGCTCCGTGCCGAGGCTCACAGCCCTGCGTTCGACGGGGCAGCTCCGAGCCCTGCGCTGCCAGATCAGCTCCTGGCATTTCACACGCTCTGCACTTCTCAGATCTTCTGTAGCCTTTGAAACTTCTCCGTTTCAAGGAGGGATTTTGGTAAATGAGTCGAATCTTGTCTTTAGAACCTGTTCAAGCTGAACAGCCCGAGGGGTGAGTGATTTCAGCCCTCCCTTCCCCTCCCATGTCACATTTTCTTGGTTGTGTTTCACATCTTTAAGCTTTGGAGTGAAGAGAGAACAGAGACAAATATGTTGTTTGTTTTCCCAGTGCCAGATGGATGGATTCAATTTTCAGATTCCTTAAACTGCCAACACTGCAAAATTGTAAAGAAAAAAAAACCCCCAAAATCATTTGTTTTAAAGATCTGTTGTGGTTTCTATAAACTGCATAGAAATTTTTTTGGTGTTTATGACAGAATTGATGCCACATGCACATTCTAGCACTCACATACTTCGGTGAGAAGTTTAGGTAAGGTAAAAACGAGTCAATATAGTGCTGCTCTTTTTCCTGTTACCTTCATTTAGCCACAGAGCTGCAGGTAAAACTCCTCCCACCCTGCCTTGGGTGTGAGTAGCACACCTGGGCTGTCCCCAAACCCACCTGTCAGGGCCATGGTTCTGTCCCCACGGGTTACCCACGGAGCTGGTGGCCACCTGGAACCCCCCTGCCCACCCTGCTGATACACTGAGAGTCCTAAAGAAGCAGAAAAATTGCATGGAAGACTTAATTCCAAAAGTGTATTACTCCCAAATGGGCTCTGAAGCCTGAAGAGCATTTGGAGAAGGAGTTCTCACTAAGACTCTCCCAAAGTCTTGTGTGAATCGCTAAACTATCACAACAATCTGGAATAATTGGCAGTTTTTCCACTCCAAACCCCTATTTCGCTCCGCTTCTGTCTGCTGGGTCTGAAAAGAGCTGTTTTTGTACAACATCCAGGATTCCAGGAAAACCTGCCGTTCCCATTACACAGCCACTTCCCCGCTTCCAGAAACAATCTGCCACTACCCAGAGCCTTTCCAACAATTCTGCTGGGCTGGCACTTTTGCCTGTTAGCTGGGGAATGTTTGTACCCGCTGAGACCTTCCCAGCTCCCGCATCCCACATCTCCCATCCCACATTCCAAATCCCCCATCCCGCATCCCAAATCCCAAATCCCACATCCTGCCTCCCCCATCCCACATCTCACATCCCGCATCCCGCATCCCCCATCCCGCATCCCCCATCCTCCATTCCCCATCCCNCGATGGAAGGAGGTGTTGGCATGAGAAAGGAAAACGCTCCCCCTGTGCATTCCTGATCTCTGCCATCAGGCAGACACCGTGAGGCAGGAATTCCCGGGAACTGCATCCCTCCCTGGGGCTCTGCCTCCCTCCCGGAGGGATCAGCATCCCCCATCCCGCATCCCGCATCCCCCATCTCCCATCCCACATCCCCTATCCCCCATCTCCCATCCCACATTCCCCATCCCACATTCCCCATCCCGCATCCCTCGGTCCCTGTCCCGAGCCGCGCTCTGCTCTTCCCCTTTAACCACCCGGGGGACGGGAAAAGCTGGGAATCCTCAGCGGGACCCTGCAGGATCCCGGTGCAAAGGGAATTCAGGGACACCCAGCAGCCCCGGGATGGGAGGCACAGCCGGAATTCAGGGCAGGGCAGAGCTCTGGGGTCCGCGGGGAACAGCGGGGCCTCCTCCCGCTGTGCGGCACCTGGAACCACGGAATCGCGGAATATCCCGAGCTGGGAGGGACCCACAAGGACCCTCGGATTTCAACCCCTTGCCCTGCACGGGAATGCCCCCTGTGCCTTCTGGGCAGGAGAATTCCGGGAGCAGAGCACGGAGTTAGCAGGGGGCAGCAGGGAAGGGGTGCGAGGAGCGGGGCTGCGCTCTCCGCACGCTCCGAGCTCAAACACCGCGGGCATTGATTTAATTACCTCAGAGACCTCGGGGAAATGTGCAAAGTGCTCGGGGGAGGATGGAGAAGCCGCGGCACGCTCGGACCTTGGCAGCCCCAGGTGCCCAGCGCAGCTTTCCGGAGCGGCCGGACCCGCCGGGGCTCCGCTCCCCGCACGGATCCTGTCCTGCTCCTTCTCCTGGCACCTCCTATTCCCCACAGGTAGATACAAAAAAAGTGTCCCTGAGAGGGGATGCTCAGGAGGGTTTGCATTCCCACCTGAAATGCTGGTGTTTCGAAAAAGTCAAAAACTTCCACAAAAAAAAAAAAGAAAAAAGAAAAAGAAAAAGAAAAAGAAAAAGAAAAGAAAAGAAAAGAAAAGAAAAGAAAAGAAAAGAAAAGAAAAGAAAAGAAAAGAAAAGAAAAGAAAAGAAAAGAAAAGAAAAGAAAAGAAAGAGAGAAAGTGTTTTCTTGTCCTGTTTTATTAATCAAAACTCTCCGGACTTTTCGAAGTATAGACTGAAAAATCTACTGATTTAAGGAGAACATTTTTAAAGGCTTTTGCCTGGCTAAAATAGATATGAAATTGTATGAATTCCAAGGGCTTAGGGAGATATTAATTAGTTCTGAGGAAAATTAAAAAAAGAAATAAAGATTAAGTAATTTAGTACTAAATGTACTAAACTAGTACCCTTAATATTTGAGGGTAACAACAACCTTAATATTTGATAGAATCTAGGTATTTGATCCAGGTGTCAGCTCTGCTTTTCCTTTCAGGAGCTGCAATAAGTGAAATTCCTGTTTGCCAGACCGGGCTGCTGTCAGTAAATCTCCCGTGATGGGGAGCCCGAGCCTGGCCTGGAGCACGGCTCCCACTCCTGCAGGGATTTTCTGCAGGAAATGGTGCTGGGATGAACCCCGGTGATGATCTGGGGATGAGCACGGTGTGAGAGAAGAGACAGAGCTGCGGCTGAACCATCCCATCTACAGGCCCGTTAATTGCTGCGCAATTAGCTCTGGAATGCAGACAGCCCGGGGACAGCAGCAGGAGGATGAGGTTTCCCCTCACCTGAGGAAGGGGAGCTCCCCGATGGGGCACCGGGGAGGTGGGAGCAATCCTCACAGCCTGGAATCCGCGCTTTCCCAGGTCCCACATTTCAGTTCACAATAAAACACAGCCTGAAACTCTCAGCCCTCCCCTCTGCCCCGTGCCCAGCACAGGAGGGTCCCACCTGCACCCCCGGATTTGGGGTCTGCCCCGACCTCCTTTACTGTGAGGAGGTAACACAGCAAAGTGTGAGGCCACAAACGCCCGGAGAACCTGCCTGGCACCGGGATATTTGCTTTGTCTCTGACAGAATTCCCATTCCCACCTCCCCAGGACAAAAGCCTGAGAAAAGAGCCCTCGACACCCACGGAATTCGGCAGAAGTTAAAGCACTTTGTAGATCAAGCAGGAGCAAACGCGCGTTGAAAGGGCCCGCGAGTTGAAAGCGAGGTGGTTTTGTACGACGAGATTCTGCATTTAATAAGAAACTTCTAAAGAAGCTGCTCTTTTCATCTTCAGGGAAAGGAGAGCCCGTGTGTGTCGGGGTGATGGGGCCGCGCAGGGAGCAGAGAGACGGAGCCTGCAGCTCCGGGGGGGCACAAACTGCTCTGCTGGGCAGGGACAGGGACACACGGCTGGGGACAGGGAATGACGGGCTGGGGACAGGGCTCGGCAGGGACAGGGACAAACGGGCTGGGGACAGGGACAGGGACAAACGGGCTGGGGACAGGGACAGACGGGATGGGGACAGGGCTGAGGGCTCGGCAGGGACGGGGACAAACGGGCTGGGGACAGGGCTCGGCAGGGACAGGGACAAACGGACCAGGGACAGGGACAGGGATAAAGGGGCTGGGGACGGGGTCAAATGGGCTTGGAACAGGGACAAACGGGCTGGGGACAGGGACAAACAGGCTCAGAAGGGACAGGGACAAACGGGCTCGGGGCAGGGACGAACGGGCTGGGGACAGGGGCAGATGGGCTGGGGACAGGGACAAATGGGCTCAGA
>VZTZ01031737.1:0-14448 GCA_013400955.1 Drymodes brunneopygia
TATATATATTTTTTTTTAAGATATCAAAATAGAGACAATAGTACTGGCACCATTTAGCTTTCATGGGAGGAATGCATAAAAGTACTTTTGTTTATTTTGCTTGACCTTATAACAGATGACCATCTGGATAACTACTGTGCACAGTGCCAAAAAAGTTGTTAACCTGTAAAATAAATAAATAAATAAATGTAATTAAAATGAAAATCGGCCAAGAGTATGTAATCCTGAGTCTCAGAGTCAAATCTACAAATACAGGTCAAATATTGATTGTCAAGAAGCTTATCTTGCATAATTGTCCTGTGCTGGGAGGGAGAACATCCCCTCTGCTTGATGCTCCTCACTCACTTTATACTCAGTACACTTTATGCTCAGTTTTATCTAGCTTTTGCCTGACTGAGGGGGTGGGGTGGGCTCTTCTCTGTCAATGCTACTATTATGGACAGATGATATAAACAGTTATTCAACCTCTGGTCTCATTTTGCTCATCAAGACAGTTCAATTCTCACGATTTCAGTTGGAATTGCAACTGGAAACCATTGAAAACCAGGTCATAATCCATTTGAGCCTTGTCTGCTTTTCTGAAAGAACAAAGCAAAGTCATTGGGGTTGGTTCAGGGACAAACTGCAGCTCTACAGAACTCCAGCACCGTAGCTGAAGGACTAGATGGACTTGGTAATACTGAAGGTCTTTTCCAATCTACTTGATTCTGTGATTGTGTAAAGTGCTGTAAAACTGTAAAATGTATTAAAGTGCATTCATCTTGCTGGCTTTTACCTTATTTCTACTATCCAGTTTTTCCTGTTTGTCTTTTTCTGGGAATGGAAATAGCAATTGTTGTCCTCTGTGAACACTGTTTTTTGCTGCATTTTTTTTTGCAATTGAGTTGGAAAATGCAGTTTTTCAGTAAAAAACCTAGTTGCTCCCTCATTTTAAATAGAATAACCTTTTAAAAAATAAAGATAGAGCATACATGGAGCAAACTTGTCTTTATTTTACTTTCACTATCTAATCACAGAATATCTAGTTGGAAGGAACCTTATGGATCCTTTGTTCCAGCCTTTCTTCCTAAAAAGATGGTCGGTCCAGCATCCTGTCTGGCTGAATCTTAAAAGTGTCCAATGTCAGGGAACTCATCACTCTCTTGGGACATTATTCCACTGGCTGATGGTTGTCTTTGTGAAAAATTTCTCTCTTGTGTCCAATCAGAATCTCTCCAGGAGTAACTCTCCTGGCTCCCTCTCAGGCCATCAGTGCCTCATAGCAGAGTCACTTACTGCCATATCTATTGTGTGCTACCACTACAGTTTCTCCTTGTAGACCTTGCTTGTGGGTGTCTACAGCTGCTAAAGCTTCATATCTGGTTTTGGTTGCAATGCTGAGTCCTATTTCTGTGGGTAACACCTTTCTCTACCCCTGCTAATCGAAGAAAAAAACCCAAGACTAAGAAAAAACCCATCTAAGACTGTGCATTAGATATCAGTTGTCATGGAAAATGTTGCCTCTACTTCTTCAGTGGCAGGGAGCCCACAGATCAAACTTTGCTTTGTGAAGCTTTTGAAAGGTATTTGATTTCACTGAATGGGACCTCTGAATTTTCTTAAATCGGTTTCCTTTATGAAATCTTAAATTGGTAGCCAGTGTCTCTAGTCATCTTAAGGCTGGGGGAAGACCAGAACATTGAAGATTTAGCTACATATTTGATCTTAGGGGTTTTATTGCTTGTGTTGTTGATAAAAGAATAAAGGCTTTAGACTGCATTAAACTAGGCTTTAATCTCCCTTACACAACTGTTACAGTGTATTCAATATTGATTAAAATAATTTTTGTTTCATATTCAAATTTTTTCTTCATGTGAAAGCTGTTTTGAGAATAAACAGTGAAACTGAGCTGTTATAAACAAACCTGCATTTTCCAGCAAATCCAGGAGTAGGGGAAGATTTTGTGAAAATCTTTCTCTCTGGAAAGAAAATTCTTTTGGCTCACAAGCTTGAAGTTATTCCTGATGTTTCTCCTGACAATGCCTCAGATTGTTACTTCTGACTCTATACATTTTATCATTTGGATACTTGTCATGCATAACTGGAGGGTGGTGATTAAAAAACCCAACAGTTTTAATCAAGGTAGGATTATAATTTCCTGCAACACCTGTTCCAGCCAGATGCCTCTGACTGTTGAGTGTGATTCTCTGAGTTCTCACAAATTACACAAGAAATATTCTTGAAATGAATGGCCAATCCATTGTAGTTTTGCCAGAATAAGTGCTGAATAACAAAACTGAAATTTTTGAAATATACACTCAGACTACTGCAGAAAAATAAGAGGAAAATCTTAATGATGAAAAATAAAGCACTCATTTTAGAAATCTGAAAATCTGGTTGCTCTAAGACACTACAATAGCTATTCTCACTACAAAGGACTCTCTAGAGAAAGGATTATCTTTACAACTGAGTCTGGCTACTATCTGATGTTTTTAGTGATTTTTAATTCTTCCTTGCTGCAACTTTCTTCCTAGAGGTATGAGTTCCATTATTTTTGTATATCCATAAAAAAAGGCTCTGTATCTGGAGAGTAGCAACAGCATATCTGAGCAGAAGTAAAGATGAAAAGCAGCAGCCAATGGAGAGCGCAGGGTGTAGGGTAGATTCCTCTAAAATCTTAGATTAGTGTGAGAAAATAATCTCATTCTTTGTTTGTGCCCCCTGTGTAGTCCCAGATAGAATACTCCCTGCTAATTATTTTTTTTCCTCTCATGAATGCCCAGGTTTCAGTTTTCCTTTGAGAGAAACAATAAAATACCATAGTAGATTTGCCATGGCATTCTGAAGAAACTATAAAGTGCTGCAGGAAAATAACTGCAGAGATTGGTTATTTCCTCCAGATTCTGGAAAGTTCAGGTACTTCAATCTAATGACTTGAAGTACCAACAAAAGCTCCAGTGTTATTTCTTGATACAGAAAGGATCTAGGAGAATTTTCTTGGTCCCTCACTGAAAAAAATAAACCAGACTTTCCTGAACCTCCTCTGTAAAAGCCTGAAAGGGCCAGGAAATTTTAAAGGCACAGTGTGGTCCTTTTCTGAATGTTGCAGCACATGTTTTTTTCATTAGAGAGGTTCTGAGCTGCATCCTGGAGAATAATTTCTCTTAGAAGGGTGTGAGTTTGCTAAATGTAAGATTTATTTAAGTTTTAAAGCTCCGCTGTTTCAATCTGTGTATGCAGTTTGCTTACTGCCCAAATTATTCTAAACAACACTCAGTTCTTCTCCAAACAAGGGAGGGAATCCTGTGAAATCAGTTGCATGGATATTTGAAAATAAATCAAATTTTACTCTTTCAAGTTTTGTTTAAATTTATTCCAACTGTAGCAAAATTTACACATAAAGTTGTGCAAGAAATGAGGCAAAATGTAGTGCATCTATATGTGGTTAATGTAGTAAATCCTACAGAAACACGGTTTATACAGACTAAATTTTATATCTGATTAAAAGTTCCTTTATAACCTCTCAGTCCCTATTATAATCATAAATGTTCTAAATCCATGCAAACCATCTTCTTTTTTGAATTTTTGCAATCTTTGCATTCTAATTACTTGAGTTGTACTAGGAACACAACCAGACAATGGAAAACAGGATTCAATCCTTCTGACAAAAATAAAAAACCTTCTTTAGATCAAATCTTGAAGATTATTTAGAAAAGAGAACTGCAAACACCAAAAGTAATGAAAAACACAGCAAAACTATGGGTTTCAAACTTTATTTATAATGAGTTAGAGATTTCTAGTTTCTGCTATTCTAATTTAATTTGATACTTCTTATTTTGAAACATTTGGAATTAGTGTGCTTAAGAAACATAAATATTTGTCAAGGTAGTATCATTCCGGACACAGCAAAAAGAGGAATTATCAGGTGACAGCACAGAGATTACTGGTATTTTGGAAATCTCAGGGTAAATATTCTAGCCTCAGGTACCTGCTATGCAGAGACGACACTGTGTGGCCTGAATAAAAGCTGGGATTTTAAAAGTGGAGGGTAGAATTAATCTGATGTAAATCTGATGGAGGTAGCACAGGGTGCTAAGTCAAGTGACTGCAGCAAATGAATGTTGTGGACACCTTTCAATAGATCTTGGTGATAAATGTTTTCATTTACCAGTACACTTGTAATTTGCCTGGAAGTCCTTTTGCCAAATGTAATGATATCTGTAATTAGTGGGATATTAATACCATCCTCTGAGACTTGTGATGGAAGAAAGATCTCAGGCACCGTATTGGAATTCTGAGTGGTAGCAAGGCACCTCCCATACAGGAGTTGCTTAGTCGTAAAGAGAAATTGCAGCAGGGAGGAATGAAATGAAGGTAAACAGACAGCTAGTACCTGATGCTCTGAGCAAATACAGTGTATAACCAGGAGCTTGGCTCTGCAGTGGCACAGCTTAGGCACATACTCAAGCATCGCTGAGCTTTCTGTAAGAAGCTGGAGCGCAGCGCTTTGTTACTCTTGTCACAATCTACTCAGGTGAAGTGAGCTGAGAGGAGCAGGTGCAGCAGGGTGATGGGCCAAGCAACGAGGCTGTGCCTTGAATACATCATGAGGCATTGAGCAGCTGCCTTTGAGAAACGGCCCTTTCAACAGAAACTTTGAAAGCATTTCTTTCAGAGGCTGCACTGCATAGCTGCCCTTACTCCCATTTTCTGCAGTACAATCAGGAACACATCTTTCTGCTGGCAGTAGAAATGGCTAAAAATTCTAAAAATGGCTCCTATACATATACAGTCACTGTAAACCCTGTAAGTGTATGTAGTCTAGATTGCATCTATCCCTCTACCATAAAAGGTGTTTTTTCTCCTCAGTTTTTAAAATTTACCAGAGGAATATTTGGATGATAAATAATGTCTTAGTTTCCTGCAGTTTATGAAAGTTTCTTACTCTACAGAATCAGTAAGCCTTAAGACCAGATTGTGAATCTCCTTTCACTGAGAATTATTTTTTTATTAAGGGTCTGTCTCTGTTCAGGGAAATCCTATTGAGCATACTTAAGCTCCACTGACTTCAGCACATACTCAAATGTTTTCTCGAACAGGAGCCAATGCCGGCTCTAACATGACATCTAATTGCTTGCTAGTATGAAAAATAGTTCACAATCTGTCTGAAGTTTTCAGCGGTGATTATTTGACTTTTTGCACTTCTTACAGCAAGGCTTAGAGACCTTGCAAGATCAAGCCTGTTTAGCTATACCATTCTCCTCAGGTCTCTCAAAGAGATCAAGGAAGTCTGCTTTAAAGAGACTTTGAAAGGTACAGCTGCAGTGACATATCTCCTGATATGAAGATATGTTTTCCTATCTAATCTCTTATTACTGCAAAAATTGAAAATATAATACACTTTTTCTCCCCAGCCTAGGAAGATATGATTTTATTGGTTTAACCCCACTGAAAGTGAAATGTTTCATGTGAAGGTAGTAACTTATGTGATTTAATAGTTCTGACTTAATGGTTAATAATGGATTTTGGTTTGTAGCTCTGTCTTTTATAAATGAGAAATAGATCCTTTTTTTTTACAGATGCAATTTATTCTGTATGTTATACAAAGTAATTTTGGGGAGCAAAATTTTCTTTATATTTTCTTTTCTTGTCTCATTTTTAAAATTAATATAAGGGTCACAAAGATGTTCACAAATTCCCATTTCTAATTATACACTTACTAGAGTCATTAATTGCCTGTGAGACTAATGAGTTAACAATGCATTAAATTTTCTTCCATTAAATATTTGTGTTGGTGTTTCTGTAGTCTGAGTAAATTCTATTTGGCATTTGTACAAAACAGACTTACTCCAAAGTACAAATTATATAGGGCTTTGTTTTGTTTTAGGGACTGCTTTTCTTTTTTTCTTGTTGCTGTTAAGCCCATCTGATTTGGAGAAGATTAATGAAATTTAATAGTTTAGTTTTAATATTCTGTCTTCTTTTACCATTGTTGTAGCCTGGGAATGCCTATTCAGTGAAGGATTGCAGTATATTTTCTTTTTCTTGATCAGAAACAGTTAAATATGTCATTTATGGCACTGTATGGATTTTGAAAGATCAGGGTGATGTGTGCAATGAGCCAGGTGAAAATTCAGCTTACCTCTAGAACAGTGTTCATTCCTTAGGCTGAGGATTTCTACTTGGTAATATGTAAAACTGTTGTTTTTGAAACGTATTGCCCAAAACCTTTAGAATAACTGCCCAATTCTCTGACTGAAAGACCAAGAGATCTTGGATTCCCATTAATCCCCTTCATATGAATGACAGGTTTTACACACATTTAAGTGACACAGAAACAGATCACAAAGTATGAATGAGTGGTGGCACCTCCTCTTTGTACTTTGTTTATCTATTGGCAAGTGCAGTCAGGGAGGTTTTTCACAGAAGGGCTAATGTGATTGAAAATGTGTCTTTTTCCAACACTAATGGTTTGCCAATTAAAATACTTTCTCCTTATATATTTTGATACTTTTATATACTTTCATTTTCACAGCTACAAAGCCTTTGTGTGTTTAGGTATGTGTTAATTCCCTTTGATTTCTTCAAGGAAACGATCAAATTAGAGCAGAAAGTACTTTTGAAAATTCCTCATTATTTTGTAACCTGACTTCTTGTGGAAACTATGCAAAGACAAACTCACTTTTCCTATGGATGAATCCTTTCCTTTTGAACTTAAGGAAGGATTTTCTACATTTTTTATCAGGGTGATTATAGAGCCAAAGGTAATGATGTTCTTATTAATTTTTGGTAATAGGTGGCCAAGCAGATTAGGCAGACCATGTCAGTTTCCTGTCTGAAGAAAAGTTTTCAGACACCCTTGCAAAAAGTAGCACAGATACCATGAAAAAAGTTTCAATCAGACCCAGTCCCTTGAATAGGAAAATCAGTCAAAGTCAAGTTGCATGTAAAATGTTGTTTCATTTGTTCTAGAGTTGATGAACAGTTTGATTTGCTTTTTCAAGGGGATATATTATACAAGGGTGATTTTCATAAATATTTTCCCTCCAGGACTATAATAGAATTCATAGCAACACTCAGGAACTACTGAAAGAGCAGAAGAAAAAATGATCTTCATAAGAAAACAAATATGTCCTTACTCCTTATGAATTCAGAACATATCCAAATTCTGACTATTTGTTGATTTTATAAAATTTTGCACAGGTTCAAAATGGCATTACACTGACTAATTATCTTTAATCAGTACTCTAGCTTTAGTTCTGTCATTTGCCATGTAAATATCATTAATCTTGTCATCAACCTAACACTTTTTTTCTTCAGCTACAGAAGGTCACAACTTCAGTTGAAATTGAATCTAATCTTGGTTTGAAAGTCTAATATTTAATATGTATAGAAAAGATGTTAGAGAAAAAAGATCTTTAGTCTTTTGCTTTTACTATACACCATTTTGACATTTTGATTTAGGAATCCTGAAACTAATGCTTTTCCTAAGTGTCTTGAAAGAAGCCTTTCTAAAAAAACGTTCAACTTGATGGTTCAGCTCCATGCAAACTACTATAACAACTGTGTTTTCATTTCAACACACAGTGGAGAAGAAACTAATCCTCAGTCTTTTCAGCTACCAACAGTAATGACTCGGCCACCACCTGGGAAATGGCAAAGTTCTCTCCTGAGTATGCCTGAAGATGCTTTATTACCAGATGCCCAAATCTTTATCACCAGTGCCCAAGAAAGCACTGGGTGGATTCCCACAAATTTTGATAAGAAAATGGTGTCAGGAAAAAGATCTGTGTTAGTGCTATTGTGTACAATACATTTCAGCAGTCATGTTAATTTTTGGTAGGTCACTTTTTTATCACATTTGCTTGATTTTACAGAAGAAATAGTTACAGTATTTGAAGGAAGGAAAGACCAAATGAAGTTGTTGCTCCAGCTTTGCCAAAGTACTAAATAGATTAAAATATAGTATTATATAGCCATATATAGTATTAAGTAGGAATTAGATTTAATCTTAGCTAAAAGGCCAAGGAGAATAAGATGCTTGAAGTGAAATTCCAAATAAAGAAGTATATTATTCTCATTTTAATAAAATTAATTTTATTCCTTGTCTTTATATAGAAATATGTATCTATGCAACAGCAAACACAACTGCAGCTAATATTTGTGTGACCTTCAATATTATGGTAATTTATTTAAATGTTCTTTGTTAATTAAAATATTTCACATAAAATGCAACAAGCTTACTTTTACCAATTAATTATATCTTTGACATTTTGGAGTGATCAATTATCATAATCAACAAACATTATGGAAATAAAATAACAAATGAGTCTGAAATGCCAAGTGGTCTGTTTTTGGCTTGTTTATTACTTCTAATTTAAAGGAAAAACTATTTTTAAAATGAAAACCAATTTATGTGTTGTTCAGTTCTACATAAAATAATAATAGAATCTTCAATAACAAGGAAAGTAATATTTTCAAAGATCTTAGTCATTACAAACTTCATAAAGAGTGTGCAATACTGTCATGGGTAGGAATGGTATTCTCCAGTTTGCTTCCAATAGGAGGCACAAAAAGCAGAGATCACTGGTTGAGATAAGAACGATTTACTGGAAACAGTAATGACACAAGAAAAAGAAGAGTAAAAGCAACAATACTAATAATAAAAGGTACAAGAGAAAGAAAGAATGAACACAGAAAATAAAATAATCCCAGAAGGGATTATTCCTTCCAGAAGGGACACCCTTTCCTGTGGAAGCCAGAGTCCCTTCCCTCCCACACCTGCAATGATAAAAGGTGGTAAAGAATAACAACTGGGCCCTGGCTATGCCCATTCAGCCACGACCCCTCCCAGCTACTGCCAAAAATTAACCCTGTCCAGGCCAAAATCAGACAGGTACATATCTAACAATTTGGCAAATGTTCCACCTTTACAGCTGTGAAAGAATTCTCCAAGATTACCACTAGGTAACTCAAACACAAATGAAGCTTCTTGATTGTTTGCCTCAAACAATGAAAAAAAAAGCAGAAATATTTGTCTATTCAATATGTTCTTTGAGAGTGAACAACTGCTTCAAGCTAAAGATGACAATATATGGTCAAAAGATGAAAAAGATCAGAAAATATTGGGTTGCCTTAAGATATTCAGTATTTTCCAATAGTTAGACAACTTCTGTAGTTTTTAAGTTTTTAATTTACATAAGAACATCCCCAATACTTCAAAACCAAGTTTTGAAGGAATTTAAGAGTCTCAAATTTTTATTTGCAATGGTTTTCAACAGCAAATTTTTGAGTTATATTCAGCAGGCACAGGATAAAATCCAGTAGCTATTTTTTTCATTGACCAT
The DNA here is from genome assembly GCA_013400955.1 of Drymodes brunneopygia. Taxonomy (NCBI): domain Eukaryota; kingdom Metazoa; phylum Chordata; class Aves; order Passeriformes; family Petroicidae; genus Drymodes; species Drymodes brunneopygia. Next base: position 9,327 of record VZTZ01031737.1, read on the forward strand.
GCTCTCACAATCATGGAACACATTCTGAAACAAGAGAAGAGGGGAAATAATAGTCCAGTGATGAACATCTAGAACATACCTGGTTAGAAATCTGCAAATGGGTTAAAAATCTAGAGGCTGTGGTTAATCTTATGCAAAGCCTAACCATGAGGTACCCAACCATGTGCTCTACACAGCATGGGGTAGGAAAATGGACTACAAAACTTCCATTCTTCCATTCTTCCCTCCTTCCTTCCAAAATTCCTTCCATTCTTCCTTCCATTCTTCCTTCCATTCTTCCTTCCTCCCTTCCTCCCTTCCTCCCTTCCTCCCTTCCTCCCTTCCTCCCTTCCTTCCTTCCTTCCTTCCTTCCTTCCTTCCTTCCTTACTTCCTTCCTTCCTTCCTTCCTTCCTTCCTTCCTTCCTTCCTTCCTCCCTCCCTCCCTCCCTCCCTTCCCCCCACCTTTCCCTACAAAATTGTAATTCTTATCTTCACAAGATAGAACTCAAAATTTAATGCATAACAGAGATCCTCTAGTTTTTTTTCTTTATAGTGTCAGCCATCAGCATTATTTCTGTCATTTTTGCAGGTGGAATGGACAATGTAAACATAATCCCTCTGAGGAATTAAGTTTTCTTAGTGAGAATGTTAGGAAGAAATGTTTGTACATTTGAATGTACAAATCTTGCATTTGTACTTGGAAACTGTAGATGCTGATGAAGATTGCAAAGACAATACTGAGAGAGATGAAGTAATGTAATGTGTTTGACTTTCTTTTCAAATATGTATGGAGTGACACATTTAAAGAAAAATTTATATAAAATTGAATTTATTCAGTATTTTAAATGTGCTTTTACAGATATTTTTCATTTTGAAAAGTTGTAATGTTAAATTTATAACTCAGAATAGAACAGCCATCCAGGTCCCACTCCAGTTAAGGGCCTTTTGTGTTTATAGTTAGGTGATGATAAGGAAGCAGAGCTGACATGACCATGACTGATGAAATTAAATGCATTTTTCAAACACTTGCAAAATTTGAAAAACTTTTTTAAACAACAAGGGTTTTAGAATCATAAGGATGTATGCAAAGAGTGCACAGTGAGCATGACATTGCAGCTACTTCATAGTCAAGAGGTTCTAACTAGTAGCCATTGTAAGTTAATCCTTATATTAATTGAAAAAGAAGTAAATCTGCCTGTCAAATAAACAAAATCACCAAAGAGATGGCTGCCTTACACTTAGCTTGATTCTTGAAATTAAGTATTGTGGCTCGGGATCCTTTTGGTTTAAAGATAGATTTCCGTGGGTGATCAATGAGGGCTGAATGCTTTGATCATGTCCTCTTCACTGTGCCTACTCTTCATGTCAGTGATGAAGGGCAGGGAATTGTTAAATCTTGGCCCCTCTGTGTCACCCCAAGTTGCTCCTATTCAGGGAAATACCCCGACTGGATGTTTAAGCTGACTTCTACCCACATTTGCATCAACACAAAAAATACCAGTGATTCTGGTGCCAGAGTATTTTTCTCCTTCAAAATGAAAATCAAACAGCATGACTGAACCTGGAAGACAGAACAAGCAGCTCCATCTGAATAAAGAAGGACAAAAAGGGAAGAGAAAGTAGCTGATGCAAAAGCATGTTTTTGTATTTGTGCTTTGCACTTTCACTCTAGTGGATCACATCTCTCTGAGCCTGAGTTGAGAAAAATAGCCTCTGTGTGATATGTCTTATAAAAGGCTCAGCAAAGCCTTCCATTGCTCTGAAATAGAAGTGTAACGTTTTAAATTAAGTAACTGTTTTTCACCTGAAAGGAGGGCCAAGGCAGCCAGACACTTCTCAGGTTCTCAAATATTCTTTGTGGATGGATATTTTTTATGTATATTCTTAATAGCTTACACAGATTTAATGTGTTTTTTTAATGTGCGGATATGGGATTTTATATGTTCATTGTTATATTATTTTAAATTCATATTTATGTATACTTTTATGTATTTACTTCTATTTATTTTTATTATCTATTTTATTTTATTTTATCTATTTACTTCTTCCTTTCCATAAAAACAATAAAAATAACACTCTAATTGGATTGCAGTCAGAAGTTACAGTGATCCAATACTAATGAAAAGGTTATTTCTTGTGCCCTGCTCCTGCACACATTAAACCTTACCTTCTGAAGATGAAAACACTCAGAATCTTACCAGATCATACAAAAACATTTAAATTTAAAACATTTCAAATATCTGAAAGAAAAGGCATATTACCAGAGCTGACTTTTGCTGGTTTGATTTAATTTTTATTTTTAGCTTTAGATAAAAATATCTGCATGATACATTCTTTTTTGTTCTTTTTATCTGCTGACTGAAAGTGACAGAAAACTTTCCAAGTAATCAGAAAATATTTTTTTTTCAAACTGAGTAAATGTACATTGCCAGTTTTTACTTTCAGGAGGTTATTACTAGTTTCATAATACCTGGTATTTGGAAGACCAATGTAAAATGTAACCCATATGCAGCCATTCATCTGCCTCCTCTGTGATCAACATGACAGCTGGACCATGCTCTTGAAGAAGAGATGAGTTATCTGCTGATGCTACCTGCTTCCCTCTTCTCAATGTACCCATTTCACAACTTTTAAAAAGGAGTAGAGGACATACTAGCTTTCATTTTCAGTGCCGGTTTACTCAATCTGACATTCAATACCCAATATTTATTAGAAGGATGCAGACTGGACTTTCAGCAGTGCTGCTGCTGCTATCATGCAGAACTTATGCTGCCAGCTCCTTAGCTCATGTCTTTTCTGAACCTGCTTCTCTTTCTCCTTTAACAGGTTTCTACTGTAAATGAGGGGAGAAAGACAAATTGCCCTTCGAATAGTGCAAGCAATGAAGTCTGGCTTCCTTGAAGACTTTTTCAGGATGCCAAGTCTGTGTTTGAAAAATGATGCATTGTAAGAGTTGTTTCATGCTAGGATGAGAACAGCCCAACAAGAAATTTGTGGTTGTCATGGCTCAACTTTGTTGCAGATATTGGGAATAAATTTGGAAATAATGAAGCAGTCAAGGTTTTCTCAACTCCTTCAACAAAACTGCTAAAAGCAGGCTACATTTCAGCCAAAGGAAAACAAAAACAAACTAAAGAAGGGCAGAGAGAGGGGAACAGAATAGTTACTAAGGAACTATTAGTAATAGTAAATGATGGCTTCTACCTTACAATTGCTGACCCGCCTTTGTGGATGCCTGCCGCTCTCCACAGTGTTCCTCACTCTAACAGCACCTCAGATGGGCAGCAGTGTTGCTCAGCCTCAGGGATATATGCACCTTTTATGGGCTGGGTTTTTTCTTTCCCTGTCTAACTTCACAGACTGAGGGGGTCTGTATAATTAGATCAAGTACCTCAATTAAGCTTTTGCAAACCTTTGCACACTCTAGAAGTGAATGTAACTAGGTCTTCTCAGGTACAGGTTATATTTTCTTCATCTCCTCAATTCTTTTGACATTCTTCTCATCAAATGTCGACAATTCTGTATTTTCTCTATTCTAATCAAATCTACAAATTTTACATTTCGCAATAACACTTGTATTTTACTCTAAGGCTAAATCTAAACCAACAGATTTTAACGATCAAGATAAATAGAGAACATCTCTGGACTTGAATGAACTATTGATCAGGCTGGCCAGTCAAGGGTACAAAAAAAAAGAAAGAATGAGAAGAAAACCTCCAACATAAAGTAATCTCACAATATTATTGTCTTCTCAACCTCCTAAACAACTAACACAATAATTAAAAACCAGTTGAATTGTGATTAATAGTCAGAATATTCCTACTAGTGTGCAGTAGAAGATGAATTTGTAGGAATAAAAACCAGAATTTCAAATGTAGCATGAACAAGGACACACACCAGTACAACAACATCTTTGCTTTTATGAACCATGTCCCTATGACTCTCCCATATCGAAAAAAGCTACTCAGGTACTTAAATAGTTTGTAGAAGCAGCCAGTAGCCACCATAGGACTGTAACAGACATCCACAATGTGAGGTCCAAAATAGATACCAAATGCCAGGCTTAATAATTGCTATTTTTCTTGAAACAGGGTTTTTACAGGTTATGTTACTGGTGACTGATTGTAAAATTTTTGTGGGCAAGAGATAGTTGTCTTCTCATGTTTTCAAACTATTTTAATTGAATGTTGACTAATAATCATATAAATTTTATGGATTAAAGTGCCACTAATAAAAAAATAGAAGAAACGCTTTGTTTGTTGCTTATTTATAAGGAAGTATATATTTATCTTTAGCTTATGAAAAGATGTAATTGTGAGCACACATTGTTTACCTTCCAGGCATTCAGAAAGCAAGTGAATAGAGAGAGGATGTTAGAGAAAAGCTATGCTGCTTAATGACAGCCTTTATGGGGACAGGCAGATGTGATGGACAGATGGGTGGACTAACAGAACTAAATGCGTTATTAGCTGCTCAGACATTTGTTGAATGTCAGCCAAAACTACTGAATCATAGTAATTGACCATTGTTAAACATCTCCCATGGGGAGAACAACTACATGCATAACAAAAATGTGTAGCATTTTGGTTAAGACGCAGAGACAGAAAAATGATTGTACAAACTCATATAAACCATGCTGTAAAGAGCTGAAAAAGTTTGTTTGCTTTTAAAAGTCTGCGTGCGTTTCAATGAGTCATCTACCTACTTAATATAATACCGTTTAAAAAATATTTTTATATTGAGTTCCTCCTTCTACACATCAAGAAAAACAAAATCTGACATTTTTATTATGCCCTTCAATAAAATAGTTTACAGACTTGTGAAATGAGGCTCTTGTCATCTCTAACATTTATTTTATTCCTCACTGAAATGCAGCCACTACAATTTGACTGCTGTATATGTCTAACAGTGTTCAACATAGGGTTGTTTCTTGTAAAGTGTTAAATTATACTTATTTGTTCTCTGGTATCTGCTGATGGATGAATTAAATCACTAACTATATTTACAGAATAAATAAAATATATTTTTGTCCTGACCCCCTTAAAATTAAAGTATACCTCACTAATATGCAGAGAATAATTGGAAATGCACTGTAGCACCTCTGAAGGAGGTCACAGTGTGAGGCACACCACAACAGTGAGT
>VZTZ01031737.1:15577-39317 GCA_013400955.1 Drymodes brunneopygia
GCCACCATAGGACTGTAACAGACATCCACAATGTGAGGTCCAAAATAGATACCAAATGCCAAGCTTAATAATTGTTATTTTTCTTGAAAATGAAAATTCTTGTTTTTGCAGGTTATGTTACTGGTGACTGGTTGTAAAATTTTTATGAGCAAGAGATAGTTGTCTTCTCATGTTTTCAAACTATTTTAATTTAGTTTTGACTAATAATCATATAAATTTGATGGATTAAAGTACCACTAATAAAAAAATAAAAGAAATGCTTTGTTTGTTGCTTATTTATAAGGAAGTATATATTTATCTTTAGCTTATGAAAAGATGTAATTGTGAGCACACATTGTTTACCTTCCAGGCATTCAGAAAGCAAGTGAATAGAGAGAGGATGTTAGAGAAAAGCTATGCTGCTTAATGACAGCCTTTATGGGGACAGGCAGATGTGATGGACAGATGGGTGGACTAACAGAACTAAATGCGTTATTAGCTGCTCAGACATTTGTTGAATGTCAGCCAAAACTACTGAATCATAGTAATTGACCATTGTTAAACATCTCCCATGGGGAGAACAACTACATGCATAACAAAAATGTGTAGCATTTTGGTTAAGACGCAGAGACAGAAAAATGATTGTACAAACTCATATAAACCATGCTGTAAAGAGCTGAAAAAGTTTGTTTGCTTTTAAAAGTCTGCGTGCGTTTCAATGAGTCATCTACCTACTTAATATAATACCGTTTAAAAAATATTTTTATATTGAGTTCCTCCTTCTACACAACAAGAAAAACAAAATCTGACATTTTTATTATGCCCTTCAATCAAATAGTTTACAAACATTTGAAATAAGGCTCTTATCATCTCTAACATTTATTTTATTTGTCACTGAAATGTAGCCACTACAATTTGAATGCTGTATATGTCTAATAGTGTTCAGCATTGGGTTGTTTCTTGTAAAATGTTAAATTATACTTATTTGTTCTCTGGTATCTGCTGATGGATGAATTAAATCACTAACTACATTTACAGAATAAATAAAATATATTTTTGTCCTGACCCCCTTAAAATTAAAGTATACCTCACTAATATGCAGAGAATAATTGGAAATGCACTGTAGCACCTCTGAAGGAGGTCACAGTGTGAGGCACACCACAACAGTGAGTAATACTTGGGAAAAAAAATGATCTGCCTTCTAACATGACAAGAATGATTTGCAGTTAATAATAGAAGGAGTAAAGGCCAGTCTTTTCAGTTACCCTTGGCTTCACCTAGGACAAAATAAAAAATCACTTCAGTTGCTGTGAGCTACTTGCCTTTTTCCCAATCATTATTGCTTAGTTATAACTTAGTGATAAAATCTGTCATTACTGACTTTATTGACATTAAAGTTGATTTATTTGCATGCCTGGTGAATAAGAACTGCATTATGCTGGCTTTCAGATTGCTTGCGTACTCAAGATAGTAAGTGCATCACTGACTTAATTGTCTTTTGCTGGTTCACTTGCTTTTTAATCTCAGTGTGAAAATAATATTGGGTCAAATTCAACCTTGGCATAAGTCCACTGACTTCAGTGGTAGTTCTCTAGAGAAGAATTTGATCCAGAAGTATCTGAAATGTCTATATGAGGTAGCTTTTTTTCCCTGCTATTGTATAATGTGTTAGTCAGAAAACAACAAGATTTTTTCCTTCTGAAAATTAAGTCGTTTATTCAGTTGGTGAAGCATGGACTTGTCTTCCCTTATTTTAGGAAAAATTTTAGCATTTTCACCTAATTGTCCTTTGGTATGTGTTTATGGTAGGAGAAAAAAGAAACTAAACACCAATTGAGAAAATACAGTTGCACTGTAAAACAAATAAACAACAACCAAGCAAGATTTAATTCTTCACATAACCGAACATTCCTGTAATGAACTATTCCAGGAAGAAGTTTGGTCTTTTTTTGCTGTTTTTCCAACAGTTTCCTTTCTCTTTCTGGAGAGTTCTTTAAAAAGATATTTTGGTTCATACTAGCCTATTCAGCTATTTATTACACCCATTTTCAACATATCTGACCAAGACAAAGACTGGGAAAAATTATTTATATTTCAAGATTTGGTTTGGTATCCCAGTTTTGGACTTTCAGTCAGCCCTTCTGAGGTGCAACTATTCAAACTACTCACCTTCAATTGGACTTTTAGTGTTAACAAAGGGGACATTGACCAGGTGACATTGACAATAACTGAACCCTCATGAGGAACTGAAAAAACATCCAGAAAACAAAATCCATGAATTGTCTACATTAAGAATACCCAGAAGCCCTTCAGGCAAACATGCAAATAAAAATTCAAGCTGAATCATAGCAGCTTTTCGAAAATCACTTGAGATTTCAGATCCAAAAATAGCTAATACAGTGTGTTCACTGATGGAAATGGTAACATTTTGACCTTAAGTAAAATATGTACTTTCTCAAGTACTCGTAAAGTGCAAATGTGAAATTTCACATTGAAATGTGTTTAAAATGGAACAATGTTGACTGCATGTACGGAGTGTTTGTTTAAAGATTTTCAGTATTAACAGACAAACTTTGTCAGATGATAAAAAATAGAAATATCTCTGCATTGCAGGAATATTTATTTCATTCTATTTGCCAAACAAATTCTCATTGAATTTCACTGGAGTTTTTACTCTTTATAAAACCAAGTTCTGTCTCCTTAGTGGGTATAATAAGATGAAGCTGACTGAGATGGTGAAAAACATCTCATCAAATACTCTTGCAATAATTCATCAATAAACATATGAAGTGACTTCTCTCCTGAAACATCTTCTTCTGCTTCTCAAATTTTCTAGTCAAATACAGATACTCTCCTACCCACCAGGACTTAAATCTTTCTTTGCTGAGCCAAAAAAGAACAGATTATCTGATTATTTTAAGAGTTCTTCCTGTCTGCCTAGACTCTACTACACTAAAAGAGTCTATGGTTGTTGTCTCAAAGAGATTTTTGGTTTCTTGTTTTGTCTNCTTTAGTCCATCTTTCTACTAATCCTTTTCTTCAGGACACTAATAAGTATGTAAAAAATGTGTCAAGTAGCACTATTGTTAGAAAGAATACAGGGGCATCTCATTATTAACCTTCTTCCATGTTGAAAATGAACNGTTTTGTCTGGTTTATGGTGCCAAAAGAGCAGACCAAATTAATCGTATGATACAGCTGGAGGAAAACTCAGGATGCCATTTAATTTTCTTACACCTGCAGAGAAGAACAGTGGGATATTTTTGACAGATGCTTGTAGAATGCCCAGTGGTGGAGATTCCAGTCTCCACAGCAACATGTTCCATGAATTCATTATCCTCTCAGAAAGATTTTTTAGTGCTTTGTGAAAATCTTTCAAGTGTGACTAAAAGAGTTTATGATTGTTTTTATGGCCTAATCCTGATAACCAGTGCAAGGTAACAATAGACCATTTAGATGTATATATGTTAGTATGTGAATAAACAAATAATTTCTTGGTATGACTTTTAAATTTGTTTTCTTTTTTGTTTTGTTGGTGAAATTTGTCCTAGTAGTATGAATTATTATAAGTCATTCAACTTGTCCATTATTTACAATAATTTTAAAACATAATTTCTTTATCATTTACATCACAAAAGTATGGTTCTAACTGTGAAATCTTCCCCCATATCTTATCTTCATGTTCATTTGTGTCATCTAATGTGTTTCCTAATGGCAGGCCAGCAATCCACAAAAATGTAGTAACACATTTCAATCCTCTATTCTTCAATAGAAATTAATATTTGATTTGCTTTTCGTTTTTAATTTTTTTCCTAGGCACACTGAAGGATTAAATACATTAAACATTAAATGTTCCTTAAATAAATTGCGCATCATGAAACTACTGTTTTTCTTAGTGGTTGATGTTGCTTTAGGAGGTGTCAATATGGATAAATTAATGTAAAGTGGCCAAATCCAACATTCACCTTTGCTTATGCTTTAGGAATTTTCTTTAATGTTGTGACAGTTAATTCTCTGTCTTGTTTATGCATGAGATTCTTTGTTGATTTTTTTAATTCTTGACCTACATAATTTTCAGANTGCAATGTTTTTCATTAACAAATGTTTGTCATTCAAACTTTTCAAATTAAGTGCAGTACTGAAAATACTGTTTATAACACTCTTAATCAATGCACTACATTTTACTCATTATGAGAAAGTTTCTTTTAAAATTGTTTTAGCTTGCTTGTACAGTTTTAAGAATATGACTGTACTTGCTCTTGCAGGATTATTGCAGTACTCACAAATTATTGTCTAGAATTTCCTCTAACTCAATGACCCATCAGATTAATTATTAGTCAGTATGTCTTTAAAAGTATTTATTTTGCTGTGAACAGGAAATATTCTACACTGTTGTGCTTCAAAAGTTTTCGAAGTTCCTTAAATGGATGATAAATAGCTTGCTAACTACTATGATTTCAAGAGACAGTGAGCAGAGTCAGTATGCATCTACATCAGATGAAATTATAGCTACTTAGTAGAGGCAGGAATTCACACCCATCACTTCCCTGAAACACAAAATAAGATATGTCTAAGGCAGCAGCTCAACAGTGGGAATGTGGCTTTCAAAATTCTCTTCAGATCACAGCACAATTTTCCTCAAGGTACCCTTTTTCTGAATTATCAAATGGAAAAGTATTTTACACCCAATATGATCAGTTCTTTTAATGCTAATTTAGGAAACAAAGTGTACTTTAAGAATGACTTCTGCTCGATGATCCAAAGTATATGAAAGATTATATAACTTGAAATATTTTGTGCATATTTATAACCATTTTCTTTTGTTCTATAGTATCAGTGTAAATATATGTCAAACCTTATATTTCTTTATTCTATTTATAAAAACTAATTAAAAAAATAAACCCTCTTCTTTGAAAAAATCCTTCTGCAATAAAACAAGCCTCTTAAAAAATATACGTAATAAAATAGGAACACATAGACCATGTTGTTGCCTAGAAAAATGTCAGTAGAATATGAGAAAAATCTAAAATTTGCCATAATTATTTTCAGCATTTTCTCAGTGTAAAAAAAATAAAGAAAGAAAAAAGAAGAAAAAATATTTTTCCCTGTTGGGAAACAATGTTAAAGATCAGAATGTTGTCAGCATATTTTCTTTTTAAAAAGTACTACAAAAAGTGAGTTATTGTGCTGATATATAGCTACCACATTTTTACTGATAATGACTGGGCACAGNTTTCCATGTTGGGAAACGATGTTGAAGATCAGAATGTTCTCAGCATATTTTCTTTTAAAAAAGTACTACAAAAAGTGAAAGTTATTGTGCTGATATATAGCTACCACATTTTTACTGATAATGACTGGGCACAGATATAAAATTTCCCTATGGTTTCCTCATGGAAAAAAAACTCAATGAAAAAGAAGGAAATTTGTTATCCAGTGGGAAAGAAGGACCTGCTCCTTGCATAACAATGTGTTAGGTGTCCTATGTTTTTACCTCAACTTACAAATATATTACAAAGACTCCCATTTATTGGTATTGGAAGACAACAGGAGAACAGGAAAGCAAGGATGCTACTCTAATGCCAGCTGTATTCCTCCTCTTGCTCCAGAGAAAGAACAAGGCAAATCTCAGGCATGTTTCACCAATATGCCTTGTCAAGTGTATGAAGCAGATGATTACACTGCCTTGTTTGCTACTTTGCAGAGGCTGGATTGCATGTTATCACTGCTAGCCTCTGGTGCTTTTTTAATGGATGAGACTTTGCCTTTTATACTTTTCTGTTACTGTTTGTTCACTTGCTTTTCTGGTATTTCAATTAAATAACACTCTTTGTGTAAAGGCCTTTTTTTGTTTTGCCAATTTCTAATATCATTCAACTGAATTCCACACAGCAACAATGAGAGAGGACAATGGAAGTGGTTATAGCCTCTCACTGATATTGTAGGATTATCTAAACAGATTTGTATAATCTTTTCTGTCCCACCCAAAATAGAATCCTTAATTTTCTTTTATCTCCTAGTGAATTATTCTGTTGAAAATAAGTATTTGTGCAATTCTAAGTACTTAGGACAGGAAGAAGCTCCAAATAAAAGGTGTTTCTAATTTTCATAGGTCTTCCCCCTGCCAAAACCACCACTTTGATTAAATAGACATGATAATGTAAAATGTTTCCATCCCTATTGTCTACAAAATACAGGGTTGAGAGAGGAAGCTTGTTCAACTCTAGCTTTAAAAAGTGAGTTGAAACCAGTGTAGCTTCGCAGATGATACTAAATATCGTATAATTAGGCCCCAGTCTATATTAGGAGAAAATTCTTCTGAAATCTGGTACATACAACATTGTGTGTTTTAAAGAACTTTTATTTCTGTAGTTCATCACTGAACTCTAGGAGTACTTAATAAATATTAGCAAAATTAATTTTTATTGCTTCAGTTGGTAGCGCTCTGAGATTCATTCTATTTTACTACACCTACCTAGAAACAGACTTATCATTTGGTCCCAACACTTAATTTCAAGAACAGCATCAAATTTAACTTTTTCTTCAAGAGGCACTGTTAAATGAATTTTGCATTGTAAACAAGAACATTTCTTTCTTACTTTGTCTCCAATAGCTATTTCATCTATTCAAGGTAACAGAACCTGAAAATGCAATTTCCTCCTTCCTCCTTATGCAGGTCTTCTCTTATCTCAGGCAATGAAAATTGAATGTCTGTCCCATTTAGTTAAAATCAGTTTCACTTTTAAACTTGCTGTAGTACAATCTCTTGGTTGTAAGTACTGTAACACAATTAAAAATAAAGCATATTTTATTTTGAAATTGTAATACTCTCTTGGCTTTAAGATTTATAAAAGGAAAGTCAAACAAAATCCCCTTCTATATAGTGAGAATGATTAGGAAAAAACCAATAAGGTAGTGGAAAAGGGAGATAAGTTTTCCCTTTTTTTTCTTTAAACTTAAAACACATCTGTATACAAAATTTCCCTACTACTAAGCAACTTATTGGACAGGGGGAAACTCTTTATTTTTTGCTGTTTTCTGTAAATACATGGTGTTCAGCAGAAAAAGACAAACTAGAATGTGCTTTTAAGTTGGTTGAGAAACTACAGAAGAGCCCCTTGTATGTTGTCTTTCTAAGACGACTTTTCTGTGACTAAGTTAAACAACATCTCCAGAGGACAGTACAAAATAGGAACTTGGCTAGTTTTCTAATAAAAATATTGGTCAACATTTCCTTAGCAAACTGGAAACAGAACTAGTTGTTTATAGAAATAGAAAAAATAAACTCTGACTCGAAATCCTTTATGTCACAATGGGTGATATCCATGGTGATTCATCATGATTAATTAAGAATTTTTAATGTACTTATTATTTTTGCAGAGACATAATGCATGCTTTCATTTATAATTCTATACTGGCAGTTTCATAACTCACTCATCCACCAGAGATTGCAATTCTGCTTTCACAGCTGAAAGGTGCCATACAAATATGAGTTATTTATATGAATAAAATGGCTTGAGGCATATTGAGGTTTCACGTGGACACATGGTGAGAACCACCAGGTACAGGAAGAATTTTGATATACACAGCGTTTCAGACAGACTCTAATTTAAAAATCTGTAGGGAAGATACTGGCAGAATTAATCAATTTCTAGCTATATTCTTTCTTTCCCTTGAAGACATTACTATATTCTGGCAGGATTTCATGTAACTCCTTCTGAATTGCTGTTAAACATGGACTGCAACAGTTTTCTGAAAGTTGAAACATGCTGGTAGAATGGCAAGCAAACACATAGAGGCTTCTAACCACTATTTCTCTCTGATCAGTTTTCTTTCCAATTAATTTGCAACAGAAAATGGCTGTCCTGCTAATTCTTTTCTGAAATGGCGTAAAGTCTATCATCCACTTCCACTTGAAAATTCTTTGCCTTGTCTTGCAGGAATTCTCACAAGTGTTATAGTGGCATAAGTCTCTCACAACAGGAATTAGTCTCATAAATGGAACAGAAGTTAAATATTGCAATGTTACCTGACTTCCGATGCTTAACAGGCAGATCAAAAAGATGAACAGACAATTACAGATATATAGCTAAAATGTGCTATTCTTGTGCTTCCAAAAAATATGGATTAAAGACAGGAATGAGATATTTAAAGTACATCTATGCTAGCCAGGTAGGGCAAAAGTCAGAGTTAAAAATATTAATGCCCAGGCATTGCAAATATCTATAATTGAGCAGATGAAGCTAAAAGGTCAAGTACTTGGGAACTGAAGATGGATAGCTGTAAATGGCTTGATATTTTTGCTCAACTGTTCTAATGGTTTTTTCTGTAATATTTCACTACGTACTTTTAGTTTTGAACGACTGCACATATTTATGTGCAATAGTAATATATTATTAAGTCATCTCTGAGTGGTAATTTATATGAAGTCATGAAAGAGGAGTTAAAAGCTTTAGTTTTAGCTAACTTTCACCAATTCACCTCAGTTACAGACTTATTTCAGCAGTCTTTATATATTTATTGCAAGATTTGGAAACAGAATAAAATATGAGTAAAAGCTACATATTTTACCCAAGAGTATTCAAGAGAATGAACAAAATAACACATATGCTACACAATTAAAATGTCCCTTTAATATTTGCTTAATTTGATTTGTTTTCCAAGCCATTAAAATTTTTTGCCTTTGCTCTGTGTTAAAGTCATCTGTGAAATTCAAACTTGGCAGTCTAAAATATGACTCTGATACACCCAAAGGCTCTACTGTATCCTCCCTCAGAATAATCTGTCATATCAATGTCCCTGGCATCTGATGCTGCAATAGAGAAGATTGGGTGTGCAGCTTTGGTACTTTGTTGCTGAAGGAACAGATGTTGTAAGTCTGGATTTTAATTTACCAGAACCTACAACATTCTACTAAAGTAGAAAGAGCCATTTCTAGTCAAGAAATACTCTGTTGGAATGGGATACACCTTCTTTAATGACCACTAGCAGTAAATCCAGCAGAAAATTCAGTAATACTAACTTTTAAACCTGTATCAGTTTTGTCTTTCAAGAGATAAGATTTAATCAAGTGTAACTCATTTTATTTGGGCATTAAGTCATACAGTAGTAGACATACAGTCATGCATGATGAAAAGTATAGGGAGCTGTGTTTTATATACATTTTACCAGAATTTATGTCTTTCAGTATTTTACTTCAATAGTTCTTTTAAAACTTTTAGAGAAACATCAGGTAGGAGAGAGAACTGATCCCCAAGGAACCTTGTCAAATGAGAAAGATCTGAAGTTGGAGTTTTCTTGGCGTACTTTTTGGGTACATTCCTAGGGAAGGCCCTAAATCATCTAAGCAATTCACTTGATTCCTGGCATTTCTGTCAGGCAGAAAAAAAGGGATTTTAGTGCTGAGAGAGTTAATGTTGCAGAAAAGCCGTGAAAGACAAGAACGGATGTCTGCCCATCATCGTTTATCAAGTCTACTAAGGCTGTTTCCTTCCCCTCTCCAAACATAAGAATAGAGGCTTCCAAGTGTTAAACATTTGTATCTGATAGATTAATTTCCAGCTGGCTGAGTTTTATTTAAATGTTTAGATCAGAGTGTGGCTAGGCTAGGAATAACATGTAGAAAGGTTTATTGTCCCCCCTCTATATTCTTTCCATTTTTGCCAATGTTGAACAGGAGCTTCAGAGTAATTTGTAGTGAAAACTAACGGCCAATTATTAGCTACAGAAATCTATCCTACAAATCAACAATTATGCTCATACTGATTCCTTTACAGAAATCACTGCACTGTTTACTTACCTTGTGTAGCTAGCAAGAAAAAAAAATGCACAATCTATTGAGCTATTAACTATTTTTCAAAATATATATTACAGAGAATTTGTTTGAGAATTGAAAAAGAAATTTGGCAGTGTTTTGCTTCATCACACTTTACAATTGGGAGCAGCAGACCTCATCTCTCTTAGATTAAAGTAGCTTCTGGTCTGATTGATTTCAGTTTAAACTCGTTTGTTTTATTGGAGTTACAGCAAACCCTGTTGCTTGTGACTACTTGATGTTACCCACAGAAAAATATGACTGGTTATTTTTTGTTTCTTCTGGCACATTATCATAAAAATTTCTACCAATGCCTCCTAGCCCAGATTAGTTTTCTGATGTGCAGTTCTCATCCTAGTTGTTGTTGAGACACATATCTTTTTAGACTAAAGGGCTTTGCAATTGTGGCTTTTTAATACTCAGCACATCTGATTGGGAAGCAATAAAACAAAAATGTAACATAGTGTTCCAGTAGTGAATAACAGCACAGACTGATCGATAACATAAAGGGAAAGAAGAGATAAAACGGTGGGCATCTTTGTGTCAATATGGCACCATATATAAAAATAGCTCCCAGAGGTGTTTTCTCCCCCAAAATAGTCAAGACTGAGGTGGTGCAGGTCAAGTCCCTTGTGCCTTCTTAAAGAAACCACAACTGTTCAGTAGCAGTATAACAGATGTTCAAAAGAGTTGTTAACANTGTGGAGGACTGTTTTCCTCAAGAATATGACCACAAAAATGTACATATAATTCTCACTTCGTCTTCATGATTTACTCTCACAATAGATAATTTTGTACATTATTGGAATAGTTGTCATACTAAAAGCATTTATTTTAATAGGATAGGAAACTTTGGATCTGTATTAGTATTAAAATTCTAAAAGCCTTTATAACTGGTTTGACTTTTCATATTGTCTTGGTTTGGCCCGGGGGGATGNAGTATAGGGAGCTGTGTTTTATATACATTTTACCAGAATTTATGTCTTTCAGTATTTTACTTCAATAGTTCTTTTAAAACTTTTAGAGAAACATCAGGTAGGAGAGAGAACTGATCCCCAAGGAACCTTGTCAAATGAGAAAGATCTGAAGTTGGAGTTTTCTTGGCGTACTTTTTGGGTACATTCCTAGGGAAGGCCCTAAATCATCTAAGCAATTCACTTGATTCCTGGCATTTCTGTCAGGCAGAAAAAAAGGGATTTTAGTGCTGAGAGAGTTAATGCTGCAGAAAAGCTGTGAAAGACAAGAACGGATGTCTGCCCATCATCATTTATCAAGTCTACTAAGGCTGTTTCCTTCCCCTCTCCAAACATAAGAATAGAGGCTTCCAAGTGTTAAACATTTGTATCTGATAGATTAATTTCCAGCTGGCTGAGTTTTATTTAAATGTTTAGATCAGAGTGTGGCTAGGCTAGGAATAACATGCAGAAAGGTTTATTGTCCCCCCTCTGTATTCTTTCCATTTTTGCCAATGTTGAACAGGAGCTTCAGAGTAATTTGTGGTGAAAACTAATGGCCAATTATTAGCTACAGAAATCTATCCTACAAATCAACAATTATGCCCATACTGATTCCTTTACAGAAATCACTGCACTGTTTACTTACATAGTGTAGCCAGCAAGAAAAAAAATGCACAATCTATTGTGCTATTAACTATTTTTCAAAATATATATTACAGAGAATTTGTTTGAGAATTGAAAAAGAAATTTGGCAGTGTTTTGCTTCATCACACTTTACATTTGGGAGCAGCCGATCTCATCTCTCTTAGATTAAAGTAGCTTCTGGTCTGATTGATTTCAGTTTAAACTCGTTTGTTTTATTGGAGTTACAGCAAACCCTGTTGCTTGTGACTACTTGATGTTACCCACAGAAAAATATGACTGGTTATTTTTTGTTTCTTCTGGCACATTATCATAAAAATTTCTACCAGTGCCTCCTAGCCCAGATTAGATGTGCAGTTCTCATCCTAGTTGTTGTTGAGACACATATCTTTTTAGACTAAAGGGCTTTGCAATTGTGGCTTTTTAATATTCAGTACATCTGATTGGGAAGCAATGAAACAAAAATGTAACATAGTGTTCCAGTAGTGAAGAACAGCACAGACTGATCGATAACATAAAGGGAAAGAAGAGATAAAACGGTGGGCATCTTTGTGTCAATATGGCACCATATATAAAAATAGCTCCCAGAGGTGTTTTTCCCCCCAAAATAGTCACGACTGAGGTGGTGCAGGTCGAGTCCCTTGTGCCTTCTTAAAGAAACCACAACTGTTCAGTAGCAGTATAACAGATGTTCAAAAGAATTGTTAACAATCTAAATGTAGGTGCGGGCAGATGCACCATCTCTACTACACATAACTTAGGGGGAGAGGGAGTTTTAAAGAAAATCAATAATGAGTAGATCTGTATACAAATTACTCCTCTAATTATATTTAAAAGGTAGATTAAGATTCTTTGCTTCAGTGATTGTGGTTGAAATAAGGCGGACAAGTGATGAGAGGAGCTGTTAGAGTAACCATGCATGATTGGCTTGGCAAGTATTAGTAGATCAATGTGAGGCAAAATAAGTGGCAGCATAAGAGAGAAGCTTGTTCCCAAGCCTCAGTCCTACTCTTTTAGGTGCTTTTCACTAAGGCCATAGGAAATGTGGTGCCGTTAAGATAAAGGAAAAGTAAAATAAATAGATAGGCCTAAAGGACATAAGGAAATTCTGTTTCCACATTAACCAATATATCAGTGATGCGTGGCAGCATAATTTTGTAATCCTTTCAAGAACTTTACTGGCATTGCCATAGGTGGGCACTCCCAGTGAAAACAGGAGCTGAATAGTTCTTTCAGGCACAATGACATATTGATTACAAGATATGCAAAAAGTTGTCACTGGTGGGGAATGCTTTGGTTCAGGATGACCTCAGAAAGGGGAGTTAGGGGTGGAGGACTGTTTTCCTTAAGTATATGACCACAGAAATGTACATGTAATTCTCACTTCATCTTCATGATTTACTATCACAATAGATAATTTTGTACATTATTGGAATAGTTGTCATACTAAAAGCATTTATTTTAATAGGATAGGAAACTTTGGATCTGTATTAGTATTAAAATTCTAAAAACTTTTATAACTGGTTTGACTTTTCATATCTTCTTAAAAAACCATCATATGTCACATAGAGTAGCAGTGTGCACTGAAGGAATGAATAAAAAGGTGGAACTTTAATTATACTCCTGCTTTCTGGAATGCCCATATGTTACTTCTGTGATTTTCTTGTTTTTTATTTCCATATGCTTTTGATAAGAAAAATACATATATGTAGCAGGTTTTCTTTAAAAATAAGCCTCTGAGATTTTTATCTCCAGGTCTGAAAATATCTTCTTTTTTTTTTATACAGGTCTTTGAACTGATAATAACGGCTGCATGGTTTCATTCTCAATTGCATCTCCGCTTTTTGAAACATACACAGGCTTTAGGTCACTTTGAATATATATAGAAATCCAGGACATAGTTCCTTCAGCATGTACTATATCCTGTGAATACACAAAAGTAATAGCATCTTGGGCTTATCTGGAGCGATTCTTGCACAGCTATCCACCACTGGTCTCTCATAAAATTGATACCAAAAAATGAAAGGAGCTTTGCAGTGTCACACCAGGTACTTCAATAGTCTCTTTTTGAGGCAATTTTGACAAAATTAGCAAGAGCTCTCAGAAACTTTCTGAAGCTGGTTTGCAACTCTCTTGCATAAATGCACTCCATTCCCCACCCAGCTTATTGCAACTTGCTGGGAAGTTTGAAAGCATGTAGTTTTCCCCATGGAGACATAACTACTGTGGAGATGGCACCACCAAACACTCATGAAATTTGCCAGACCTCTCTCTTTTCTACTCCCTCTGCCATTGGCTCATATCACAGTTTGTCTCTGGTTTGCTAAGAACCGAATGTAACTTGTCTTTAGCTCTCTTTCTTCCCCCTGTGCCAAATGGATTGAGCAAGTTAAGTCATGGTACATTTGAAGCAAGCCATAGAACAGTAAAAACATGTCAGAGTTAGGTGATACAGAGCAAGTCAAGAAACGACAGGTAGAACAAGACATGGCACTTCTTCAGAGAACATGAAACTTCCTGCACACCAAATCATCTTTATTGTGCAACTTTGCAACTAACACAGTATGACACCTAGCACAGTAATTTAAACTGCATTTGGAGTCAAGAACTTACAGTCACATTTTACTGCTCGAGCTGTACATAATCACCCATGCTATCTGTATGTGGACACATGCACTCCCTCCTTCTCTCTATTTCTAGTTTATTCTGGTTCAATATTGTTTTACTCTTTACAGAAGGTTTTACATAAACATAAGCCGAGGATATGTTTTCCATCAGCCACTGCTACTTGCCGTCTAGACAAAGAAGATAACATTTTCATTCTCATTTGCTTAGGGCTGGTCATCGTATTTCTGCTTTAGAAAGTGCATCTGTGCTCTCTTCTAAATTAATGCCAACAATGAACTAAACAATGCAGTTCTGTGTCTGATATATTGTGAGACAAAACAGAACAAAGCAGAGACAAAAATAAAGCATCTCTGTGAGTTACAGGGGACAATCAATTAGATTCATCATCTGTTTTACATTCTAGTCACTGCTTTTAAAAGAGAGGAGTGCATAATACCATGGCAACAGTTGGAACTGCGGTTCTTTATGGTATATAATCATTATGGATTCTTCAGCATTCCCTGAAAATTGATATAAAAAGTCACAAGCGTTGTACTGCCTACTATGCTGATTAAATGACAAGTTTGTAATTTACAAGTGCCTTATTGCCATGGGAAGGCAATCATACAACTCCGTTTTCTAACTCAAGGGTTTTTGAAACATGCTGCATGATTTCTACTTGGGCTGCAAGCTAAGATTAAATTGAAAAGGATAGCATGTAGATTTTTGAACATGGTGTTGACATTTACTAGCCAATCAAATATTGTAACTTGCCTACATGACAGCAGATGTTGACCTTTCAAGCTTTTCCTATCTGCTTTCACGCATTACCTGCAGAAATTAATATTAACTCGCTTCTTGCTCCTTGCTGCTGTTAATGTTAGCTGGGGATTGAGAATCATGAATTCATTTATTACACAGAATGGAGACTTGTTTTATACTCTAAGCACAGAAGGGCTGCTCCTGGGAGCTGGTATTTTTGGAAGCTGCTTCAACTACCTTTGTGGTTGAGGGATAGCTGGGAGCTATGGTGTAGAAAATGTCACTGGCAACAAGAGCAGAAAGAGACAGTGGAGGACGGATTCAAGGAGAAACCTGGGGGCCAAATACTTGCAAATAGAATTGCAGACAAAGAGCTTAAAGTCTAAAATGAAACACTTAAAGCTATTCTAATGGAGTGCAAAACTAGATGCAAGGTACCAATGTCTCTTTGACTTGTCAACTGAACTATGAAAATGTAAGTCTGCATAATACACAGCCTGGTAACAAGAAGCTTCAGGGGGTTACACAGCATTGCCTGAGGCTCTCTGGTATTATACTCTGAGGGAAATATTAACTTTGGTAGAGATATCTCCTGCAATCTGAAAAAGGTTTTGATAGAATTTCAGCCAATCATGGAATCATGTGTTTAAAAAGCAACAGGGAAAAAGAAAATAAGAGAAGAATTTTCTCTCTTGTCATTTTCTTATGTTAGGAGGAAAAGCTTCTTTTGGGTGTCTACAGAAGCATTATAATCACAAAGGAAAAGCCAATGTCTACAATTATAACAACATTCCTGCAAACATCAGCTTGTTCATATGTTATTTTTTGTTATATATGTAACTTGCCAGTGCAATTGGTCACTATACTTCAAGCAATTATGAGTTTCCTGCATGCATATTTCTAATTTTATACTAATACACTTCAAAGAGGTATCTCATTAAACAACAAATGTTGGCAAGCTACATGAATTCCAGTCAATATTCCAAATTAACAAGGAAAACCTGCAGTCATAACTGTATAGAAGCTCCTTGGTCATGGGCCCTGATCCTCATAGAGGACTTCAACCACCCTGATGTCCTGGAGAGACTTAGAATCAATAAGGCTGCTCTGAAGACAAATAACTACCCAAGCCAGATTGAGTACATCATGCGATGCTAAAGTTCAGGATCCTGATAAGGGAACAAGGCAAATAATAGGATCATAATCCTGGAATTCAGGACAGCAGAATTTGGCCTATTCAGAGACCAGCTTTGAAGAATGCCGCAGCAGGCAGTTTTGCAGAGAAGATATGTTTAGAATAACTGGTTGGTTTTTCAATGCTTATCTCCCCCAAACTCAAGAATGGTCCATTCCAATGATCTGAAAGTCAAGAAAGATGATAGGATGCCTGGACGGATGGAGCTGCTGACAAAACCAGGACACATGAAAATGGATACAATTGGTGGAAACAGAGTCAGGAATATAGAAACATTTCCCAAGTGTGTAGGGATGGGACTGCGAAAAAAACCTACCTCGAGGTAAGACTTGAAAAGAATTTGAAGGGTAGCAAGAAGGGTTTACATACGTAATTCAGCAGTTAAGGGAAGATTAAGGAAAAAGTGGTTCCACTGCTGAATTAGGTAGATGATCTGGGGAGATCTGATATGGAAGATGCCTTCTTCATCTATACCTTTACTGGTAAGAGTTGCCTTCAGGAATCCCAGATCTCTGGGAGGTCTTGAGCAAGGAAGGCTTACGCTATGTAGATGAGCATTGGATGAATGAACATTTAAAGCAACTGAACATAAGCAAGTCTGTGGGAAATGATGGGATGCACTCACGAGTGTTGAGAGAACTTGCTGATGATGTCCTTTCCAGGTGATTCTTGATTATCATGAAAAGATTCTGTCAGAAGGTAGAGGTTCCTGGCGACTGTGAGAAAGGGAAAGAAGAGGGAACCAGAGCTACAGACCAGTCAGCCTTGATCCCTGGGAAGGTGATGGAGCAAATCCTTCTGAAAGCCATTTACAAGCAGATGAAGGACAGGAACATGATAAGGATTAGGCAGCATTGATTTACACAGAAATCATTCTTGACCTGCCTGATATCCTGTGATGAGATAACTTGTCAGTCGACAAGAGAAGAGCAGCAGAGGTTTATCAAAACTTTAGCAGAGTTTTCAACACTGTCTCTCATAACAGCCTCGTAGACAAACTGATGAAGAATGGCTTAGACAAATGAGCAATGAAGTGGGTTGAAAAATGGCTAAACTGCCAGGACTAAATGACTGCAGCACAAAGTCCAGCAGAAAGACAGTCACTAATGGCTTACCTCAAGGTTTTATCCTGGTATCAACATCCTTTAACAACTTCATTAATGACATGGATGGTGGAACAGAACACACACTCTGCAGGTTTGCAGAGGATACAAAACTGAGAGGACTGAAGCACCAGATGGGGGTACTGCTGTTCAGAGAGACCTTGAAAGACCAGCAAATGGGCCCACAGGAACATTTTGGAGTCTGGAAATCAACTTTGCAGAAAAGGAAGTGAGGTTACTATTGCACAAAGAAGTCCAGTGGTATCCTGGATTAAATTAGGAAGAGCATTACTACCTGCACCTAGCAGGGAAGTTTATTCCCCCCTGCTCAGAATTGGTAGGACCATGTCTGTAGGCCTCTATTTAGTGCTGGGCTCTACAGTACAACACAGATGTTGACATACTGAAGCAAGTATGAAGGTGATTAAACTCTGCCACAGTTTGCTGAGAAAGGTTGGTGAGTCTATATTCCTGCAGACTTTTGAAACCTAACTAGATATGATCCTGAGCAATCTGCTCTAGCTGGCCCTTCACTGAGCAAGATGACTGGACTAAGCAATGACTTTCAGATGTCCCTAACCTACTATGTGATTCTGTGAAAAATGAGTTAACAGATTAAGAGATTGAGTCAAAGTCCAAGGCTTCTCATCGGAGTTCTACATTGTGGTCTCCCAATTAGTTTCCCTCAGACACTAGAGTAGTAAGTAAACTTGGCTCACAAAACCCAGGAAGACACTCTGGTCCTAGCAATAGGCAGCCATTACCAAGCTGCATTTATATCCAGCCCTTCTTTACACCTGTCTGAGTGATATTCCTTTCTGCTAGCACTTAATATATTCTCCACATCAGTGCAGAATGTGCACTGTTGCTACCACTACAAAAAGAAAAGCTATAGAAACAAATGCGCGCTTCAACTTCTTTTTACTAGTAGCTCAAAAATTTATGAAAAATTAGCAATCCTTAATATTGTACCAGGTAGGGATAGATTAATTTGGAGGTTGGAAGTTCCCATAAAACTCCCCCAATAGTTCCACTGGACCTATAAAACCTATTTGACCCTATTGTTACAGAAGAGCAATAATATGTTCACTGTGAAATTGTTGGAGTCTGAAATTCAGCTTGTTCTGCAGGGGCTTGATTGATAGAAATTGCATTGGTAATTGAGTTCTAATTTCCTGTAGGGGCTATCAGTGATAGCAGGATAGAATTTCAAGAAGGGGGGAGCAACGTTAATGATTAGTTGTAATGTTTATTCTTACGTCAAAGTCAAAGATTTATAGACATGATGTAAAAGTGCTTGCTTCAGGGTAAAAGTCAAACAGATGAAAGAGGAACAAGCTGTCTTCCTTTGTGCGGTGGGTTTTCCCACAATTGTTCCTTTGCAACATTTTTTCTGAAACAGCTGGGAAAAGTTAGTGGACAGTTTATGCCCTAGGGGGCTGATAATCTTCCAGTGTTCCCTGGACTGGTGATTTGGTCTCTCGGACAACAGCAGCAGGAACAATAATAATATATGAAATTAAGCTTATGAATTTAATCTGATTATATTACTGCCGACCAGTTGTTTGAGGCAAATGTAAGGCTGGACTATGTTACTGTGCAAAATGAAAAGACTCACTTGTCTGCTAAGAAACACTAATCTACATTTAATTTGCCATTTATGACTAATTCCTCCCAGCAGGAAAGAGAGCGAGATGTAATATGGTTTAATTTTAGTCTGCAGGCTGTCCATTCTCAAACAAAATCAGAGCTTGCTTTCCAGTTTTCAAGTGAGAGAGAATAGGCTAAATAGTCTGGGGACCAACATGTATTGCAAAACTTATCAATAATGCCTAAGACCATTTCTGAGGTCAGAAAGAAGAATTCATAACCATTGGATACAGTTGCTGTTTATGTGGCCCATCTCAAAAGTCTCTAAAACATCTCAATGTACATTTATCTGCTTCAGACACTTGCACCATGGAAAGGCTCTGAATGATATCCATGTCAGTAAATATTGCCATACTGACCTTCCACAAACACTGAGTGGAGTTAGTAGGATTCAGCAGCTATTTTCTGCCTCCTGGATGCCAAAAGTCAACAACAAGAGCAGTGAATTTTTAAGATGCTGAGACAGATTAACTTGCTGGTACTTGTAAAATAGAATATTAGAATTGTTCCTAAATAAATAGATAGAGTGGATGAGGATACAGGTCTGTTGTCTGTGACTGGGCTTTTAAGACCCTATGAGCCTATACCACACAGTAGCTGACTGATACAGTAGCTAAAAAAAAGCTGGCTTTAGAAGGCCTCAGCTGTCTTCTTTACTGTACCTTTCCTTCCAAGACAATTCCTAGCATGACAGATTTTGTAGGCTGCTAATCAGTGTACAAAAATGTTTTGAAATTAAGGTTTTTCTTCAAGCAGAAGGAACAGTAAAAGCTTTAAATTCTCTCTTATCATAGCAGTCACCTCCCTCTCTAAAGTCACCCTGCAATGGATGCCACTGAGGAGCTGACAGTTTTTATCAGAAGAAATAAAAGAATGAAGGCTCCAAAAAGCTGAGAGAGAGAAATGCTAGACAATTCTAAATTACCCTTATCTAGTTTTCATATATGGTTTCATTTCAGTTGGAATGGGAATGCCTGATGAAATAATTGCAGAAAAGCATCTCTTGGAAGTTACAACTTGTCTCAATATACCAAAAATAACCCCACTCTAAATGCTTTTGGGCAAGAGTGGTCATATACAGACTCTCAATGCCTGTGACCATCTGGTATGTGATGACAAGAGTCCTTCTAAAGGCAGAATAACTGAAAAAGACCTCTGCTCAAACCTGCCAAGGCCTGCACAATCACAGCTGAGTTCTGTTG
Organism: Drymodes brunneopygia; assembly: GCA_013400955.1. NCBI lineage: Eukaryota > Metazoa > Chordata > Aves > Passeriformes > Petroicidae > Drymodes > Drymodes brunneopygia. The sequence goes on from VZTZ01031737.1 coordinate 35,488, forward strand.
CCAAGTGAAGTTTTCGCATTTTCTGCTTGAATACACTGACTAATCAATCTTTGACTTTATGGTTGGTTTATAGTCTGCAGGATGTAGACACCCTCCTGCATAGTTCAAGAAAACTGTCTGCATTAGTGAATGATTTCCAAGAGAATGAAGAAAAAAAACATTTCAAGTGGTTGCGAGCACCTGTTTGATTTGTGAACATTAGACTGTTAGTGATTGTCTCACATATTTCTTGGGCAAAATATATACTGGCCTCCCCTGCTCAGTCAGTGTTTTCTCTCCAGTCATTTCTGCTCCCATTCATTCTGCCCTGGTGGTTTACTGCTATACCGCAGGAAAATGACAACAGACATACGTGTTAGAACTCTTTGGTGGGACCTTAGTAATGATGTGACAAGACAGGTCTAGCTTGGCAATTCATTGGAAGTTGGATATAATTGTCAAAACATTCAGTCTCAAAGTCAACAAGTTTGAAGGAAATGAATGACTTGAATCTGCAGTTTTAGAAAGCTTTATATTATGTTCCTAGTAAAGGAATCTAATCCACATGTTTATAATCTCCCTTTTATTCTCCAACCCAAATTTGTCTATAAAGTTAACCAAATTGGATGCTATAGCATCTTATTCTTTCTCAGAACTGTACACTAATTCACTTGCCCCATATAAATTTTCACTTCTGTCCTAACCTTATTTATGGACTTGTTTATCAGCATAACATTTTGTTATTTCTGTAAATTTGTTTCATTTTTGCTCTGAATTCATTGTAATTTACCAACGCAAACTCCAAAGCTAGTGTGAACTGAAAATGCAATAACCACACCCTGAGCCATTTATCATTTTAGGAAGTGCAAGAATATATTTTACATATATTCAAGCATTTACATATATACAAGCATCACACCTTATAAACCAACTAATCTATAAGCAATCAGTAGTTGCAGTTCTTTANGTTTAGGAAGTGAAAGAATATATTTTACATGGTATATATAAGCATCAGACCATATAAACCAACTAATCTATAAGCAACCAGTAGTTGCAGTTCTTTACAAAATTATAAAAATTGCTGAAAATTTTCTTTCTTATTTTTCAACAGCTAAAGGTGATGGGTTTCCATAACAAACAAAGCTGAGTTTAAAAATAAACCTAGATGTTAAAGAAATCTATCCATAGTGCACAGAGATTACTATTGACATAAGAGCAAAAATTAAATCAATGACTAGAATTCAGTGATTCAAAATCCTGCAGAAAACTGAAATAATAGTTCACATTATTTAACACTCACTGTTGGACTTCATTTTTNATGATTCAGACCATCCGGGTGTGATTGTTTAAGGCTTAATTAATAATATTTAATGGTTCTGTCTTTTCTGTGTAAAGCTACCAATATACTGGATCACAAAATCCTGCAGAAAACTGAAACAATAGTTCACATTATTTAGCACTCACTGTTGGACTTCATTTTTCTTGAGAAGAAGGTAAGAAAATTGTGTTGTGCTGTCCATGTTTATGATGTCAACTGGTGGTATGCTGTTAAAAGGATATAGTGCTGTATTATTACCAACTGAGCATGAAAGATAAAAGACTTGGCATATGCAAAAACCTGTAGTGAAGTAATTTAAAAATATGATATGAGAGACACTCTAGAATTTTCTTGTAGTTTTCAGTAAGTGTGCAGTTGAACTGTCGTCCATCTGCCAGAATGCTGTTTACAGCGTACATATGTCATTTATTCTTGATTATGCTTTTAAAGGTAGCATATCTTCTCACATGTTATTTTATTATGAAGCTTGCAATGTGTTTTGACTGTCTGGACCCATTAGAGAGAAAATTTAAGTCACATAATGATTTAAAAGATTTTAAGTATATACTTCTCTCTCTCCAGAATTCAGATCCCGTTCCTGTTTCTCTGACTAGCCTTTATTTTATGATATTGACAAATTTTTCACTGACCTGTTTTTTAAACTTTTGTATATTTTATTTCTTAATTTTTAATTCACTTTTTAGTTGCTATGATGATAACAGTGCTGGGCATCGCAGAAATTTGGCAGCTGCATAACTGTTGTGTAGCCTAAGAATAACAAAGGAAAATAAGCTGTTTTCAGTTCCAGGCTGATTAAAACTATGTTAACTTCATGAAACATATTATCTAATATATGACAGGTCAAATTTGTGTTTTTTATTGTTTTAAAAAATAGATTGAGATGCAAGGACTAGATCTGGGAATAATAATGCCTTACATTTACCAGTCTTTCCTGACAAAGATGATCACTGCTTTAAATTTGAGTGCATAAAAAGAGAACCTAATGTCGTGCATAAACATGACGGCTGTATGGCATTTTACTCCAAATGTAAACACAGATGAGTTGAGCAAAATTTTCATAAAAGCATGAATTAGTTCACCAAATTTTCTAAAACACTGATAAATCCTAAGAAATTTTGCTTTCTTCCAAGCTTTTGAACCTGTAGGAAAAGAGTCCTTGATATTTGAAAATTATGGGGAATTGCTTAATGGGATTTGTTTCTCAAGAAGATTTTTCTGAGAATGAAATTAGCAAAATTGGAGAGTTATGAGATTTTAAAAGTACTAAAGGTAAGAGTAAATAATGATAATAATAATTGTAATTGATAATTTCCTTTTTAAAATGGATTCTAGATAATTCCATCTGTTTTATGAATTGTAAGTAATTGTGTTTGTTGAGCCTTAAGGGCTGCAGTCTGTACTTTCCTGTAGTTCTCACTATTTTCCAAATATTGGGATATTTTCGACCATCCCATTATTGTTCATCAATGAAAAATAAAAAATTTAAAAAATTCAAATAATTCTTATAAAATGAAGGTATTAAAAAATAGTAAAGTTTTTGTGTACTTCAATCTATTATGAAAGAGATTTTATTTATAAAAATCTTAAAGATACAGTCCAGAATCAGTAAAAATAAAGAGCCAGCTAATTATGGAGTAGCTAACTGTAAGCTGTTCTTGATCACATTATAATTTATGTGTTTCTATACTGCTGTATATTAACAACTGACATGACATTCTTATACTAATTTAAGGATAAAATTGTGTCTTCCTTTCATTGTTTAGTGGAAAGCTGTCAATATTAGAGCCCACTAGACTTTGTCAAGACTTATATGGCTGACAAAGGTGACATCTATTTAAAGACGTGGCCATCATGTTGAGTTCATGGAAAATAGAATTATTTAGAATTATGGTAAATTTTTCATTGACTTTGAAATCAATGACACTTCTGAATATTTGGGGTTTTAAGGTTTTTTTCAATTTTTTTTCCTTTGTTTAAACATTTCTTTTTATCATGTTTGTGCAAAAGCTTTCTCTGCCTAATGAAGTATAAATACACATCATTCAAACTCTGTCTTTGAGAAATGTTAATCTAAGGCAGTGTTTTTTCATGTAATATTCAAATTGTATGAACTATGAAGAAAAGATTTAACATGGCATGAGAAAATGAAGCTAAACAGCAGTAGATGGCAGGTTTATTAAAATTAAACAAAATAATGTGCATCTATGTAGTACTCTTACAATTTAGCTTTCAAGAGACATGTAATTGTGTTCATAAATGATTTTATTAAAAAAAATTAAATGCATAGCAATAGAAATATTTGTTAGCACTTAGTGCAGTGTAACAATAGGTTTCAGTTTTTCCTGCATCCATTATTTTGATGACTACAGAAGAAAAAAAAGGAATAGCTGCATTCCAATCTAGTATGAACTAGAGCCAAACCAATTCTCCTTGAGTCATTGATCTCATCAATAGATTTAGACTGCCCAGATTAGCAGATTCTATTCATTATCTCAGGAAATGGTTTTTGTAA
>VZTZ01031738.1:0-31319 GCA_013400955.1 Drymodes brunneopygia
TCCTTCTTACACAATGGAATTGCCTCCCTCTCTGTGGCATTCAGACATACATTGATGGGTCACAAAACCCTTTAATCCAAACCACCATCTTATGTATGTGGGACTGGGATTTATTTCAGCTCTTTCCCATTAATGAACTAGATGTGTTCCTCCCCAAGCAGCTGTCCATGAGTGTCTGGTGGAAAGCCAGGTGTCACCTCTCTGTGCAGATCAGAAATGACACACATGAAAATCCTGGTGCAGAGCTGCACACGAGGTGCCTCAGACCCACATTTCACAACGTCCACCTACACACTGCATGTGAACCTCAGAATATTTGAGCCTGAACCCAAACTTTCCTCATACCTCACTTTCCATGTCCACACAATTAGGAAGCAGAGGATCTTGCTTTGCAGATCTCCAGAGGACTGCATCAGGGTCACTCAGGAGATGAGAAGAGAACCAAGGACTGTGGAAATGCAAAAAAACAAAGGCTAATAGTCACTGTGGAGGGTCTCAGACAAGCAGATGTCTCAAACATGTGCCTAATTTTTAAGTGCTGAGTTTGATGGCAGGAGATATTACAGTGGGCACCAACCCAAGACAGAGCTAAGGAGGAAAGGCCAGTGGACAAAACAGGAAGAAGAGCAGAGCATGAAAAGTATTTTTTCACATGCTCTCTTAGTCTGTGTGATCTACCCCAGAGAGGCCTCAGCAAGCAAGTCAACTTCAGACTTCACTGACAACACGTGGGTAACTTTATTGCCCAACAAAAAGTACATTAGACATTTATAATCTCATTTTATTAAATTTTCCTACTCGTGACATTTACTATTGGGTGTGTATGTGTGTGAGGCCAATATAAAAATCTATATTATATTTGCATATTAACAAGATTAAAAGCTCACCTGCTTGGCAGGTGTTGTTGTGGGCACATGCTTGGATTATGGATTAACCAGCTCCTATCAAAACCTGGGGTCTATCATCAAATCTAAAACAGGGAAGGCAGGTGCTTTTACTGCTGATCATCCAGCTGAGGGCTCTGATTGAATTACACCAGGAAAGAATAGCTTTGCTTCCTTCATGAAATCTGATTACAGGAAGAGAGGGGAACACCTCACACAACGTGGTGAAGCTTAAAGGACAACCTGTTCCCCTACTGCCCCTTCTGCTGGCTGCTCTGATCAAAGTTTTATTGGCTGGCCTTAACACCTTCACCTTGGATTTCACAGGGAACTCCTCTGGAGGTGTTTTCCTACAGCAGTTGTCCAAGTCTTTTCAGAGAAACCACCAATTATTCAGGATGCTGGGAACTAAGCACTTGTAGGTTTGGTGAAATACAAGATTAATTGCAGTAATCAATGCAGGGTCAAGGACTTCTCTGACCAGACTGTGATGTTGCAGGGTCCTTTATTCTACAGTCAGAGACTGAGACTGCTCCAGATCACTCTGGGACTGCTGAGACTGCTCCTATGGCTACTGCCATGGCCACTGCCCTATGGCCACTGCCCCATGGCTACTGCCCCATGGCCACTGCCACATGGCCACTGCCCCATGGCTACTGCCCCATGGCCACTGCCCCATGGCTACTGCCCAATGACCACTGCCACATGGCTACTGCCCAATGGCCATTGCCACATGGCCACAGCCCAATGGCCACTGCCCCATGGCTACTGCCCCATGGCCACTGCCCCATGGCCACTGCCCCATGTCCACTGTCCTATGGCCACTGCCCCATGGCCACTGCCCCATGGCTACTGCCTAATGGCCACTGCCCACCACCACGCAATGTAAATTCCCTTCATCCCATCCCACACCCAGGATGTGCCATCCCAGAAACAGCAAAGATAAACAATCCCCTAGAAGGTCACACCCTCCAATCCTCTCCCACAGTGGGTGCACAAGGCCACAAAGCCATGATCCTCTTTTCCCATGTCCATCCCTGGTGCCCTGGATGTGCTTCCTGGGCACCTCTGGGCCTGGGGAAGAGGCTCAGCTCTGGGCCTTGCAGGGCTGCTGTTCTACAACACAGAGTATAACCCAACAATTACTGTCACTGACATTAAAGAGCTATGGGAAGACACATTAAAGACTCAAGTTTTACCCTCTGAGATCAGTACTGATTAGAAAAAAAGAGCACTGCCAGCAGCTCAGCACATTATGTAAAGAACTGATTCATTCCTGAAGGCAAGGAGACCTAAGAGAATAAATCAGTGCAGGCCAGAGTGGCTTCCAGCTCAGCTCAGAAGGATGTTCCATGCACAAGGCCATTGTTGTGTCACCACTGTGACCCAGTTCAATGCTAGAGTGCTGCAGCAGACACAAAACAGCAGCTCTTTCCTGGGAGCTAACCAATCCAGGCTGCTTTTAGCTAGAACCCCACACAACCACCCTAATTTTAAGCATAAAAATCAAAACCCCTTCTGGTCTCACCTACTGTGACAGGCTGTGTAACACTATCCTTGCAATTCACTCTAATTTCTGCATCCAGCCCAGCAACCTGTATTAGAGGTTGTATTTCAGGTTACACTCACACCTGCTACACAGCAGAACTTGGTCTTAAAAATGCACTCAGTTTTCTATTTTTGGCATCAATTTCCAGCCTCTCAAATGCTGATGATCCTTTGCAGGGCAATTGGCCTTCTGGGCAGTTTTCCAAATTCAGGAGGATGTTGCAAGTGCTGACCAGCTCTGAAAAGTCAGATTATTCACTCACCTTCAAGAACAGGATACAAGATGTGCAAAGGAAGATGAGGCTAGAAGCAATCTTGGAGTGTGTTTCAGGTCTGACAGAAGGCTGGAGCTGTTGTTTAGGATGGTGATCCTGGACTTTTCCTGTGGTTTGTACAGTTGAAGTTGTGACTTAATAACCAAAATCTATCAATTTATTTACACTTACCAAACCTCCAGCACACATGCCAGCCTCAGCTCATCCCTACTAAATATCTACAAACAAGGTGGCAAATCAGTAATAGTCCTCCCTACTCTTTTGATAAGGTAGGAAATAAGTAGAGCTACAAGTTTAGAGATTCTGGGATTTTTTTTTTTAAATTTTAAAACAATGTTAGAAAGTTATACACAAGGATAGGCAGCAACAAAATTATAAACCAACTGATGTGGAAAAGTCAACATCATCTGCTAAACATGCAACTGAAGCTCACAGCTGGTGCAAAAAAAAAAAGAAAAAAAAAGAAAAAAAAAGAAAAAAAAAGAAAAAAAGAGAAAAAAAAAGAAAAAAAAAGAAAAAAAAAAGAAAAAAAAAGAAGGCAGTATTGTGTGTTAGCAAAGGCAGGGAGCAGGGACTGCAGGTTTTACTCTTAACTCTCCCACGGATTTCAATCTCAGCTGTGGGCAGATCACCAAATATCTCAGCTGATCATCCACACAATCAGGACAGCAATATTTTCCTGTCCCAGCAGGATGTTTTTCAGAAGAGTGCTTGGGAGGCACTCACTGCAGTGATGGGGTCCATGAAAGTCTCTGCACAGAACAAAGACAACACCTGCTCCACTGGTTAATGGGAAAAAGATGACTGAGACTGTTACAAGGAATTTCTAGCATTAAAGGACAAGCTGCAATTGCCTCTGGCTTCCAGTTAAGAAATTCAGCATCAGTGAACCATTTTTTTATACAATTACTGTGGAAAAAAAAATTAGGTATGGGACTAGATAAGAAAATAATGCAAATAAATGACATAAATGGCTGGAATTCTACACCAAAGGCAACAATTAGGTTTTCCCTTCCAGTGGGTAACATGGGTAGTTCATGACAAAATATCCTTTTGCTTCCTTTGGCAAACAAGCCATGGGAGTAGATGATGGAGGTAAATGCACACAACAGTTTTCCCTCCAGAATTGCAACAATTTCAGTTATCTGAGACACTTTGGAAAAGCATTTTTTATGCCTTGTGACTCTGTTTTACACAGTCTTGAAGTTCTTCTCATATTCTCTGTGGGAGATAATGATAGGTGGCTCTTCCAGTGGCTGGCTGGACAAATCGCCATGGATTTAGGATTTGAAAAAATGCCAGCTCAGCCTTGAGGAGGTTTTTTTTCTGACCATCTTCTTTCACTTCATGCTGGGAAAATTGTAGCTCTACAAATGGTGAAGAGGTTCTGAATTCATAATGAAATATGAACTTTATGATTAAGGAAGGCTGCTGATCTGCTGTTTATTCCTGAATTAGCAACAGATCTCCCCATGACCTTAACTTCGTCATTTAGATACTTCATGATCTATTTTATCCTTTAAAAAAGAGATTATATGGCTGGAGGGTGCAGAAAAGAAATCAAGAAAGGCTTCAGATTCTACTCTGCCTTGGATCCAGGGAAACATCAGACCTATTTCAAGTAACAAAATAACTATTTTTAACTCTTCATCATTACCTGTGGCAAGGTAAGGTTTTGTAATATTAAGGCCAATTACTACATCACCACTTTTTGTAAGGTTTTCTAGTTGTTCCTAAGATTCTTGCAGCATCAGTCCCCTGGTAATAACTTTTGAATTCGTTCAGCAAACCAAGTTAGAAAGAAGAGCTGAAGTGTGAGAGGTATGAGTGCCATGCATTTTGTGACCTCTGGTAGCAGACAGAGCAGAATGCCTGAATGAAGTGTCCTCATCAAGGGAAAAAATCAAATTATCCAACCTACTTGGCTTGTCAGTGAGCCAACACAAACTGGGAGGAGGGCAACACATGCCCTCTTCTTGCCCAAAAAGCTGAAGGATTTAGAAATGAGATTAAAGGGAAGCCAGCAGAGTGCAAGGTCAAGTATCAGCAACACAGCACACACAGCTCCAGCTCATCTTCCTGTCTGTGATGGGAAGCTGAAGGAGCATAATTTTGGTTTTGCTATATTTGAACAGAACTTGCACAGAACATTTGTGAGCCATTAGCTGGATCCAGCAGCACAGGCTGTAACAACAAAAGCCAGGTTTGTTACAGCCACGGGGATTGTTCCCAGTGAAAGCACAGAGAGGGAGGTGGGACAGGATCTCAGGGAGCAGCAGAGCCACCAGCAGGCAGGGACAGCTCACAAACACCCAAAGCTACAGCAGGGGACTCAAATCCCTCCTAGAAAAACAACTCCACAAAGCTCTCCAGGGAAGGGGAGTCTGCTGCCTCCCAGACACAGAGCTCAGAGTTAGGGAGCAGCCTCAAATCCAAATTACAGCTTCTCCAACAGCCAGCACACAGAGATTACACAGCACCAACAGTTCACTCCTCTCAACCATTTACAGATTTGAATTCTGCTTTAAAAAGTATTTGCCCATCTCTTGTTGGTCTGAAGAAATTATTTCCTGTAAAGTTCTTCTCAACTCACACCTTTCAAATGTCTCAAGACTGTTATTGCTCTGTAATGAACACCTTCCCCAGCTCCTTATTTTAAAATGCTGAGCCCAAAACAGACACAGAGGGATAGAAAGGGAAATAATTACAAATTACAGCAAAGCANATTTATTTTTATTTTTAAGAAAAAAACCCTTTTTTAATAATGAAAACCTCCGATTTTACCTAACGACGTACGTTCGTTTTCATGATTTATACAATTATTGCACAAGATTTGTGGTCATTTACATCTTCCAGTTCAAGTGACATTAGGTAGCACAAGTTTGTTTTAAATTCTGGTTACACTTCCAGTCAATTACACGGGTGTGAAACAAGAACAAGACAGATTGTTCCCTTCAGAATGCCTTCTCCACATTTGTCCAGATGCAAAGAGGGCATAATGGAGATGATTGTGATGTTTACAGCAATCCCACACCAATTCGTGTTGGTTTGGTAGATTGTAGTGGAATATAATGGCCAAAAAAAAAAAAATAAAAAATCAACCACAAAACCCCGAACAACCTTAAGAGGCCAAAAAAAATAATCAAACTTGCAGGCTGATAAGAACAGGACACTTCCTTTTTGGCAAGGCAAAGCTACTTCAAGTATTCAGAAAAGTGGAAAACAAAAAATAATCTTTTTTTCAGTAAAAAGGCAAAATAGGACTGTGTAACCACTGTGTGATAAGTCCCAAAAAACTGGTGGCAGTGATTATACATCATGCTAGAAGGAACAGAAAGCACCCTGACATAAAACCATACTGAACAAAACGACAAAAATCACGTGCTGATGCCTTTATCAGCTTGCCATGATGAGTGTTGGAAGTGCATGACTGAAAATAAAGCATGATGCTGCCACTGGAACCAGTGCAGGTGAGTTACTGGGGGGCTTAACCTGGAACAGAGACAAGAGACTGCAGCCAGACAAGGGCATGGCTCAAGAAAAGAAATGGATGGCAGAAGAAAAGAAATGAATGGATGGAGGATGGCAGAAGAAAAGAAAGATTGCAGGANCAGATGCTGTTAGCTCATTCAATCTGCAGCACACTATCAGCCCCAAAGAATACCATGGACCCTGCTAAATTATGTGCAAAATCTGCCCCAGCTGAAGTGCTGTGAGAATGCTTTTCCACTGATCTCCTGGGAAAAAAGAGAGATGAAGGAATCAGCAGAGACTGAAATGCAAACGAAAATCAACCTGCTCAAAACCATCAATGCTCAGCTCCAAGGAGGTTTCACCTTAAAAACTGAGTGTGTCAAGTACCTACAGATGATGCTCTGTGCCTCTGAAATGGGAAAATAAGAGAGGTTGCTCTGTTAGGTCCACATTTTGAAACCAAGCACTTATAACCCACTTGCATGTGACCTCCTCCATGGGCCCAGCCTTTAACTGGCAGAAACAATGGAAACAGAGATGTCCAGCACTGCAGAAATCAGCAGCAAGGGAAAGGCAAAAACAAACCACAAGAATCATCACAACACCCCAATTATTTTTATTTATTTTTATTTTTAAATTTTTTTAATTTTTAAATTTTTTAATTTTTTTTATTTTTATTTATTTTTATTTTTAAGAAAAAAAAAGCCTTTTTTAATAACGAAAACCTCCGATTTTACCTAACGACGTACGTTCGTTTTCATGATTTATACAATTATTGCACAAGATTTGTGGTCATTTACATCTTCCAGTTCAAGTGACATTAGGTAGCACAAGTTTGTTTTAAATTCTGGTTACACTTCCAGTCAATTACACGGGTGTGAAACAAGAACAAGACAGATTGTTCCCTTCAGAATGCCTTCTCCACATTTGTCCAGATGCAAAGAGGGCATAATGGAGATGATTGTGATGTTTACAGCAATCCCACACCAATTCGTGTTGGTTTGGTAGATTGTAGTGGAATATAATGGCCAAAAAAAAAAAAATAAAAAATCAACCACAAAACCCCGAACAACCTTAAGAGGCCAAAAAAAATAATCAAACTTGCAGGCTGATAAGAACAGGACACTTCCTTTTTGGCAAGGCAAAGCTACTTCAAGTATTCAGAAAAGTGGAAAACAAAAAATAATCTTTTTTTCAGTAAAAAGGCAAAATAGGACTGTGTAACCACTGTGTGATAAGTCCCAAAAAACTGGTGGCAGTGATTATACATCATGCTAGAAGGAACAGAAAGCACCCTGACATAAAACCATACTGAACAAAACGACAAAAATCACGTGCTGATGCCTTTATCAGCTTGCCACGATGAGTGTTGGAAGTGCATGACTGAAAATAAAGCACGAGGCTGCCACTGGAACCAGTGCAAGTGAGTTACTGGGTGGCTTAACCTGGAACAGAGACAAGAGACTGCAGCCAGACAAGGGCATGGCTCAAGAAAAGAAATGGATGGCAGAAGAAAAGAAATGAATGGATGGAGGATGGCAGAAGAAAAGAAAGATTGCAGGAGTAGCTCAGAACTCAGCTCACATTTGTTCTACACATAGGAAAGCTGCAGCACATCTTGCTCCACAGCACAAAGGTAAAGAAACAGACAAAAATCATAAAGTGATTTCTGAACAGTGAGACAACAAGGTAAAAATATGGTTTGGACCTCAAATGTAGCATCATACTGGGTGTTTTCCTCTCCTTCATGCAGGACAGAGAGAAAAGGCAAATGATGAAAAAAGGTACATGAGATGACTGCTTGGCACTTCTGAAAAATGTTTTTTAACTCAAAAAAGAATCAAGGGACTTATAAATAGAAGCCAATTACCTCCCCCAGGCCTTTATCAACAGAGAGATGACCACAACAATGTCTAGTTTGGTGACAAGTGTCTCAATGAGAAGGCAGTGCCCCAAAGGGCAGTTTCATTTTTACATATAAAAACAGTAGTTGTGGCAGATTCTGCTTTTCATACCAGTTTAGTAGTTATGTGACAGAGATTGAAGCAAAACCACCTTTGTAGAAGAGCACTAAGAGGAAATGAAAAGCATGTGGACACAGCTTACTGTGAATCCTCCACCTTGGATTTGTTGAGAAGTTTATTTACCCAAAAAAACTTTTACCCAGGTGAAAGTCAGTGGAACACAGCATGTGGCCATTAAGCCATAAAAGAATGTGATCCTGAAATACTGGTTGAGCACCCTCAATTCCCACAGGTTGAATTAAAAATTCAACTGTTAAGCACTTTGATTATCCTAATTAACCTTTTTTTTCCCCCTTCCCCCTTTAAGTGAGGGACTCCAGTGATCATGGACAACATTCCAGCCAAAGTTCATTCCCCTTAGCTTTTTGATGGAGTATGATACAGAATAGGACAGGACTTGGAAGAAAGTAAAAGGAAGAGGTTCAGTAAAGAGCAACGTGAGAATATTGACTCTAAAATAGAGTTTCACCACATTGAAAACCATGAGTGCAATTGCCCCAGCCCAGGTTCTAACTGTTCTCAGTGACCAGCATGGCACAACCAGCAAGAATTCCCCATGGAAAGCAAAGAAAAACAGAGGATGTGCAAAGCAGGCAGGCCCTGTTACTCAGCTGGAATTGATTGTGTTTCGACACGATTAACTTGAAAAATTTTGGTAAGATATGCTGGTGTTACATTACAATAAAAATAGTGTTTCAGCTCTCACTGCAAGAAGATTAAGGATTTGTTCTGGTCCTGCCCAATCCATTCATGAATTGCAGGGCACAGCCCTTGCCACACTTGCCTGCCAGAAGAGGCAGCTCCATTTTCTTGTGCTGAAAAAAAGTAGCAGGCTTAGTGGTTATAAACTTCATGTTTTAAAGTGCACTGTCATTTTAAACAGACTTTCCCTATTAAAAAAAAAAGAAAATAAAACCTTCTGATATCAACACCCTATAAAAATAACAGCTGCAATACTCCTTCTAAAATTGCAACTTAAAATCAAGTCAGCCAGATTCAGATCTTTTTCAAAAAAGATACGAACCCAAAATAAAAAAAACCTTTCTGCAGAGAATTGCCAAGCAAAACTCACATAGTGTCCTACAAGCCCCACTCCTGACAGCATGTCACAGAAAATCCATTTAGTTTCTTCCAGCTGACAACCTCAAGAAAACAGAGGTCTAAATAAATCAGTCCTTCCCACCAGTCACCTACATAACTGCAGGTGTGGGTGCTGGTGCAGTTTTTCCATCAACTCCTCCTCTGTAGGCTCTTCCAAAACATCTCTACAAAGAAAAAAGCAAGTTGTTAGGGGCAGCAAAGGGAGCTCCTCAGCATTTGTTTTTGCAATGCACACACTGAAATGTAATGTGTGCTTGCTTCAGGAATGAAACAAGGAATTAAAATTACAATAAGCTGATGCTCCCTAAAGATGCATCTACTTGCAAGTGATCCATCCTCTACAGATGTGTCATGGAAACCAGCAGCTGTTTTCCCACAAGAAGCAGGGAAGCAATTTCCTGCACACAGTACAATACAACTGAAGGTCAGTAGATTTGTTTTCCTGAAAGAACTCCCAAATGAGAACATGCTCCCAGTGCTACTATTGAGTATCCAACGTGCACCACGAGTTCCTCTAATGCACGATCATCAAGTGTCAACTCACCACCCACAATTTCATAATAAGCCAAGAACATGCATCACTTCCCCTCATCTTCCCTTTTCTTCTTTCCCTTGTTTTTTCCTCCCTCAGCAGTTATTCCCCTCACCCTCAGAACCTCTTCTCCCACCCTCCTATGAGCACAAAGCATAAAAAGGTGAGGCTACTGAGTCAGATTAAAGCAGGTCTAACTAAAGCACTTGTTGTATTTCTCCAAACTAACAGATGAAACAGTTTGCTTGAGAGGGAGGAAACAAAGACATCTTGCAGCCAGCACACTTTCCTTAAAACAGACAAAAAAAGAAACCTACATTCATTATTAAGTCCAGTCCAACTCACCCAAACATGAGTTCAGCTGTCCTCTGGTATTCAATGTCTGAAAGAGACTCTCGCTGGCAGTGACGGTCCCACTTGTGAATAAAGTTCTGAAACATAAAAGGAGCAGCAAAAAATAGAAAGGTTTCTCTGATGGCACCAGGAAAGATGTCATATTGGTCACTATGTTTGTAGATAAGGTTTGGTACAGGGGTGAGGTTTGTTTTTACAAGGTGTCAGGGAACTGATTTATTTAGGCATCAGCTTATTTACCTGCTGCAGGTCACTACTTTACTCAGGCCTTTGTTCAGCAATGAAATAATTTTCTCATCACAAACTGAAAGAACAGCAGAGCAGGGACAGCCCTGCTGCCTTCAGCTCCTAGCAAGGACTGCCTCCCCAAGACAACCATGTGAGCTACCCACAGGACTTAACCTGCTTTGAATTTCAATATATAAACATACTGCTAGTCCAGGCACAACTTAAACTCAACTACTGGTTTTGTCATGTTCCCTTATCCATGTTGAATAACTCTGACAAATGAATGCCCAGGGAGTTGACACACAGCTCAACAAAAAAAACAAGGGAGAAAAACAGTGACATGCTGCTCTCCTGCTATGGGATGCTGCATCTTGGCTCAGAAAGCAACTTTTGGCCAGAGCCCTGCAGAAGGAAGCAGGCAGAAGATGTCCTAGACTGAAAGGCTGCCATACTTCCCACTGTAGTGAATTTTAATTCTCAGTACAGTCAGCAATGACAAGTTTCTCCAAAAGAAACTTCCACAGGGTTTGAGATGGGGTGAAGTGCCCTCTACAGGCTCTCAGTTCCCTCCACGACCTGTAAGAGAAGTCTGCAGTGATGAACCTGGAGGAGATGGTTATGATTAGCATTCCCCTCACCATCAGGAAATTTGGATTTGCAGGGAAGAATGCAATGAGAAACTAGCAGAACCACACGTTCCTCTTGGCATTGCTCAGGCAACTGCACTCTGAAAAACTCTAGAATATGATCTCTTGAAAAGAAGTCATCAGTTCCACTCCTCTAGTGTGGAGCTGAACAATGATGGAAATTCAAACTGGGGTGGGAAAAAACACAGGAGAACCGAATAAAATAAAAATTTTAAATTTAAATTGCCTGTATTTTAAATTCATTTGCTGACAAATTAAAATGCAAAAAGCCTGCAGCTTGAATAACTGATGTTGAATTTAAATGTTAATGTACATGTGAAGCAATTTTATAATACTTTAAGTATTTCTCATCTTTATAATAAGGACAGTGATACAATGAAATTGTACATACCCAATGAGACACAACCAGTTTTGTGACAAAACTGCAAATAAAACACACAATTCTCTACAAAAAAGAAAATATTTCCTCAGCTCCTCGAGCATAGGGCAGCAAGGAGAAAGGTAAAGTAAGCACACACACAAACCCTACATAAAGTTGTCTGGGTTCTTTTCATTTCCTGCACAAATTAGAACCCATTTTCAGGATCTCACACCAAACAAACACACCTCCTTACCTCCAGAAGTAAAGCTACGAAGAGATTAACCCAGATGACAGAGGAGATCAACCACCAGGCTACAAAATAGACCTTGGCCCACCTGCAGATCAGATGAACAGACAATACATAAAGGAGGCAGTAAATAACCTCAGCCTGAAAGTGAGCAGAGTACCATGAAATCACAATTTTTTTCCTTGAAATATAATACTACTGCTTTCTTAATGGAAAAGGAAGCCTGGGTCAAACAATTAAAAATAAAAATTGTTTGCTTTTCATTAAGTTAGCCAGACTCAGTCTCCTGGATTAAGGAGCCAAGAGTCACAGGAACAGCTTGACCCAGGTGCTATCCAGTTCATTCAAACATTTCCATGAAGTCAGTAAATATAAATGAAAACTATGTCCAAAGTTTTAAGTCTACAAAAATTGTTCACCCACAGAGAAAACACAGAAGCCTGAGGTTTATTTTCTGTATGTATGAATTGATCCAGAAGAAAGGTGAGCAGCACTGCTCTGAGCAGATGGTAGGAACTTTGCTATGAGTATAAATAATTCTTGTTTAGGTACTTTATAAGCTGGATTTACATGGGACTTCTTCAGTATTTTGACAGCTACTTACGGACTTGAATATCTCGAAAATGCATCCAGAAAGACTTGCCAGTTGTTCACCACCATCACATCCCAGAGGGTCACCACTGCTGCCTGAGTAACGTGAGCAGAACAGAGTTTAAAGTGGGTGTACCACAGATTTAAGCTCTGAAAATGAGGAGGAAAGAGAGGAAGAGAGGGGAAGGAAGAGGGATTTCATCTCTGCTCAAACTCACAGCAAAGTCATCGAAGTTGTTGGGCCAATATTCCAGCTGTTCATAGGTGCCACACTGCAGGGTGACATTGCCATGTGTGGTGTTGGCAGCACTGCAAGGGAATCAAAGAGAATTACAGGCTGATGTGAGCACAGATCCCTGGGAACTCTGCTTTACAATTCTTCTGAGCCCCTTGAGAAAGTCAGAGTATCTCATACAGGCAGAAAACAAGGGAAAGTTCAATAAAATATTTCAGATAAAGCAGGGTAAAATTCCAAACTATAGATAAGCATTTCTGCAATTTCCATGCAGCAAGAACAAACAGAGGGAGTAACAGATAATGAATTCTTGTGATTTGACACTAAAAGCAGGGTGGCTCCAACAATGAGAGAAAAAAAAAAACAACCAAAAAACAAAACCAACCACAAACAGCTCAGAGGTAAAAAGTTGCAGAAGCTTTTGAAAAACAGATTTTTTCTGAGAGGTGATGTTTAGAATCTCACCTGGTATTTCCCAAGGGAACAACAGCATCTTTAAACAGCATTATGCCAGTTATAGCAAACGCATAGAAAACCACCTGGAAGGAAGACAGCCAACCATTAGCTTTGAATATTTCTCAATATCACTAAATATGAAAGCAAAATGCAATTACCATGGAATTTATATTAGTACCACAGTTAAGGTAATTGCATCAAGAACAGTGCCCGAAGCTTTTAAAGTGAAAATACTTCTCAACTGTTTGCTCTTAGTTTTTAATATTTTTACCTAATTTTCAGTTGTTAAAATGCTTTAAATCATTTTATCATCTATTTTACTTCTCTGTGTCTCAGAATGCTGATATTTAACTATAAACATTGCAGAACAGCAACTTAAAACCAAAACTGAGTGCCAGTTATTTACTAAGAACAATCTAAATATCTGAGGAGTTTTCTGCTAGATTCAATGAAAAAGAGCTTTTACTAAGCTTAACTGAAAGACAAAACTAAGTCAGTATTTTATATTCCACCAGCAATTTCCTTAAAAAATGTTAATTTAAACTAAAGTTTTCAATAACACAAAGGATTTGAGAACTTCTGCCTTTTAATTGTTAGAAATGCAAACTTCTTTAAAAAGGAGACACCTTTCAGTCTCTAGCAGTTGTCCAGGTGATTTTGCAATTTTTATCCTAAAAAGATCATTCTAGGAATAACCTACAGCTTTGCTTCTCTGAGCAGGAGCCATTTGTCTCAGGAAACCTTGAAGCAAGCTGAATCTTCAAACAAAAAGTCTTTTTTTTTTTTTGTATTCTGCCACAAAACAAACCCAAGAATGGGAGGTCTGGAAGGAATAGAACTGCCCTGGCCTATGAACTTTGAAAACCACTGGAATAAGCAGAAGCTGGCATTTCACAGCCTGCCAGAAGATGGGGTATCTGGCCTGGCAATAAAATTAATTTTATTCTTTGAAAAAAAGATATATTTAAAATACTCACTGCCTGAGAAGTTAGCTAATCAGTTTACATGATTTTATCAGCATGTGTGTTCCAGGTTAACATTAGGAAAGAACATGATTTTATCAGTATATGTGTTCCAGGCTGACATTAGGAAAGATATTTTGCATCAGCTGGCAATGGAGCCAGATTTCACTACAGCAGAAGCTCAGTGAGAGCTTCCATAAAGCCTCAAGTAAAAGCAAATTAAATCAATGGAACTGGCAAACACTGTGGCAGACTTGTCTCATGAGTGTGACTGGTACAGCACAACAAGGTCCTTAATTTTGCCCCAACCAATACCTTTATTTCCAAGTGCAACACAAGCCCATTTAAGGCCTATCCTCTACAGATAAAAGTAGAGATTATTAAAGACAAAAAATAGATATTCTGGTTAAACTGCATGCTAGGTATATAGACTAGAACAACAAATCATTGGTCTTTAACCATTCAAATTAAGGTACCCTACAAAAACCCCCAACAACAGCAAAACCAAACTACCCTAACCAGGCACTTCTTTGCCCTAGCAGGAAGACATGGCTGCAAAGCCAGAAACTCAGGAATTGGGAGAATTTCTGTAATGGACATCACACATTGTGATCCACCCTTTAATCACGTGTTTGCTCAGTCTGTGTTCTGCAAAGACACACCTAAACAGGATTGCAGAGGCTCTTAAAAAAATCATGTCCAGACATGCCATCTTAAAGACCTTCTCAACCAAAAACAATTTTGAAGCTGTTTTCCTATTTAATTTAACATAAGCAGATCCGGGTAAGGAAAACTGGTCTACTTTTAGCATGGATGAATTTTTATTTGAATCCACATTACCCAAGCTAAGGCAAACACTCAAAGGAATCTTTTGAAGATACTCCTGCTAAATGAATCACTGCCACTGTGTGCTGGCCATCACAGACCAGCAGTTTATTGTGGCTTTCCAAGACATACCCTGGAGAAGAACTGGCTGGTTAAGGTGAAAAGTTACTGCTCGTGGTGATTGTACAACAACCCGGTTAATTTTGCTGGTGACATACCCTGGAGGAGAACTGGCTGGTTAAGAGAAAAATTTACTGCTTGTGGTGATTGTACAACCCTGATAATTTTGCTGGTGACATACCCTGGGGAAGAACTGGCTGGTTAAGGTGAAAAGTTACTGCTTGTGGTGATTGTACAAGAACCCTGTTAATTTTGTTGGTGACATACCCTGGAGAAGAGCTGGCTGGGTAAGGTGAAAAGTTACTGCTTGTAGTGATTGTACAACCTTGTTAACTTTGCTGGTGACATCCCCTTATTATACCATAACAAAGGAAATTACAGTCTTGCATCACGACTTACCACAAGGATTCCTGCAAAGGCTCTCAAGTTCTTCACCAGATCCAGCAGTGTAGTAACAACCAGAGCCATGAACTAAAACAGAGCAGAATTTTGTATGCATGACATCCATCACACTTCTAATCCATATCAAAGTTTTACTAAAAGGACAAAGAATCCCATCAAGAGGGCTTGTCTGCTCCCTCACCAGAGAAAACCAGCTCTGGACACAGTGATTTTGTGAGGGGCTGTGCAAAATCCAGGACAGTTAGAGCTGAGCCATCCCACTCTTGTGCAAGAGAAATGCAACCCACACATGATTCTGAAAGGCTCTAACAAAATTTACAGCTTGACCAACAAAGAAACAGCTGAACAGTGGAGGAGAAAGCAATCACCTTCATGTTGGGGATAATGCGCAGGAAGCGGAACACGATCAGCATGTTCACCAGGCGCACCATGTCCCACAGGGACAGCAGCCCCAGGAGCTCAGGTCTCCTGGGAGAGATGGAAAAAAGGAAATCAGAGGAACAGCCCATGGCAGAAAAACACAGTTAAATCCACTAATTGAAAATACATGAATTTACTTAGCAGGAATCTCAGCTACCGTAAACTAGTAACTGATGAAGGAAGGTATTTCTTTAGTCTGGGCTCTTAAATGTGCACAGAGAGCTCTTTGAAGTGCATGTCTGTGCCTTCTGCTGGGGAGGAGGCACCAAGGAGGGTCCTTTCAGAAAAGAAAGTGAATCAAAAGCTCTGCTAGAGGGAGATACTTCAGGGACTTCCACAAAGATGGGCACTAATCCTTCAGGGTATGCCTGGCTGAAGAAGGGCTTTGAAAATAACTCAAAGTTAAAAGACTGTCTTGTCAACCTTATTCTTTTTATGTGTATATTCCATGGGAGATGGGCACACACTTCAAAACCCAGCCCTGAATGCTGGAAAGGAGGGCAGGTCGTGCTAACCTTGGTCCTTGGTAACACGGGTGCTAAATCATCATTTGCACCTCCAATATATTCATCTCTGATAAGGAAAGAAATGATTTAAGGTAACACTGCACAGAAAGCATAGTCTAGGTAACACCAACATCCTTGTCCTGCTCTCAGGGTGGTGACTGCTCTGTGGATGTCACACCAGCACTCATTGGGACTCAGAGTGACTCATCTGGGTTGCAATCTGTTGGCAGTGACTGACACAAAGACCTAACAAGAATTACTGGTGCTCCTAGATGATGGAGCAAACAACTGCCCACATTTAAGAATCAAAGGGCAGAATCAAGCCCAAACATAATGATAACATCAATAATTAATGTCATCAGTCTGTAGCAATTCCTCTTCTGGCAAGCATCACTTCTGGGTGATAGAAATACAAGTAATATTCAAATATAAACCTTCTAAAACCATAAGGACTGACTTGCCTAACTCTCTTCAGAGATTCTAGAGTAAATCAAGATAACTTCTTGATGGCAACGTGACAAATATCCTGAAAAATCAGGGTGCACCAGTGTCTTAAGTGGGAACTTGTATGAAGACACAAAGTAACACACCCGTGAAGTTTCAGAAAATCTTCCAGAATTCCTTTGCTTTCCTATTTTCTCATGGAGACAGTTTTCATATTTTAAGATGAAGTCATGATTTTTATGTTTTTTAAAACAAAAAAGAGATCAGGATAGTTATCCAAAAGCTGTTTGAACTCTAAAAAATCAAAGTACGCCTGTTTGCTATTGCAGTACAGACAAATAAGTCCATGGGAATTTTTTTACTAAATTTTATAGCATGAAAGAAAACTCAGCCTTCAATCTACAAAAAGGGTTAAAGTGGTTTCATCAGCTGGTTGGGAGTTCATATAATTGGATTTTTGGACAATTTGACATTGAAATATATTAGGTTGTAGATGGTTGTGTATGCTGTATCAAATTCCCACTCCTGCAGCCCAGGTAAGCACAGATCTGCCAAGACATTATTTTAGATCAAATTACAAAAAAATGCATCCTTCTCAGAAGAGCTACACAGAATTCTAAAACACTAGGGGGAAAAAATTCTTTCACTTACCCATATTGCATGGTCTCTAATGACTACAAGGGTGTGAAAGTCTATCAAATTTGGTAAATTAAGGACTGGGCTGACAATCACAGCAGGATTATATGTGTGATTATGGCAGTGTGTGTGCATTCCCTGACCCACCCCAGGCACTGAGCAAAGGGCAGCAGCTCACAGAGGTGACTCACCAGCCAGGGTGAGGAAATCCATACACTGCAAAAGTTGCAATCTCCAGAATCTTTAAGTTAGGAAAGAAAAACAAACAAACAAAAAAAGTCAAAACTTCACTCGGTAATTCTGAGTTCCTGACATTATGTAAGCTTCTTGACAGGAAACATTTTCAAGAGCTTTAAGCCACTAATTTGACTCCCTTTAAAGCTCTGAATTGTCATATTTACCTAGTTATTCCCCAAATTAACCAAATGTACATAGATTATCCAACAGTGACACATAAAAGGACATACAGTGAATACCATTAACCAGGAATTTGACCTCATCTGCCACAGGGGCGTCAGGCTTTGACCAAATAATTATTACAACTGTGTGACAATTAAAATTTAAAGAGAAAAGTGGTTTTAAACTACGAAACAGAACGCCTCGTGCAATTATTCCAAGAGCTGATTTTTTTCCAAATAAAATTAGAAAGGTTTCTTATCAGGAAAAGCACCTTTTCCATGGATTTAAATAAGCCTATCTCCAGAACACAGACCCTAAGAGAACCATGTTACACCAGGCAAACTTTCCAGCCACAGAAATACACAGCACTGGCTCATGTTGTTTTAAAAAAAAAACCAATCCCACCAGCTCTTGCCAACCTCCCTAGCCAACAAATCCAAGAATATGTAAGCTAACAAAACACTTACCAGCAAAATCACAGTCAGAAGTCCATCAAATCTATTGCTTGGGTAAGACAAGTATCTTTTCAAGCCCATTGCTAAGATTTTCAGCAACATTTCCAGCAGATAGTACAGGATGAAGAAGCAGTTGATGGCCTTCACTCCCCAAAAGAAAAACAACCATTAGAATTAGTGACATCTCAGGGGACAGCAACAGCTGCATAGAATATTGGTACATCTTACCCCCAGGAAGAAGTCATCTCTTTCAGATGGCTGCTTATCTGCATCCATCACCAAAACCACCTGAAACAAAAAATATTTTATTAATCTACTGCTTTGCTGCTACATAAACCAGATTTTTAAGCACAAGAACAGTCTTTCTTGCTTTGCACAGGCCTTTTCAAGCAGCTCAAAATGCATTTTTAACTCCACGTATTCAAACTTTTAAAACTTTGAATTATTAAAGGATGCCAAAAACCCAAAATCTGCTAGAAAAAGTAGTTATTTAAAGAGAAATTAAAGAACAAAAGTAGAAATTAAATTTGTAGCAGAGAAACACCAAAAAACAATCACAAAAAGAAAAAAATCCACTGCCCCACAACAAAAAAAACCCCTTTACTTACACAAATAGAAATAATGTTTGCAAGGGCTACCACATTCCCCAAGTAGCCAAAGTAGGGATGGCCAAAGGCAAACTGCATTTTCTGCATAAAATGGGATTGGTACTCTGGACTGGGAGGGTGCTGAAAAGAGCATAAAGAATTTGCTGGGTCACAAGGCATAAACATTCCAATAATAATAATAATACAATTTTAAGAATGCATCCCATCTCAGATTTTAAAAACCCCAGACATTTTCAAAGCAAAACTTCAGGACCACAGGCTAATTTTGACATTTTATCTGGAAAATGTTTTCCAGCTGTGGCTATGAGCAGCAAGAGACCATTCCTGATTATAGCACAACACAAGATAATGGCAGAGAAGGGAGATAATCCAACCTCCCTCCAATGCCCCAAGCAGATAAACTAAACACCAAAGTACCAATTGCATAGATCCCCTCCCCATTTCCCAACATTTCATTCAGAAATCTAAGTGACATGCAAATATAGAAGAGAACATTTTCTAAACCTCAAATAGTTTAGTGTTTTTTCTTTTTCTCTCTCCAAGTGGAGAAAACTGCTTTCTGCCCATCTTCACCCTAACACTGAGAGACTCCACATTTTGTTTTTAATTCAGGGATTGGAGAAAAAAGACTTTGAACTATTCTGCCTGACCAACTCACTTTGAAATGATGACAGAATAAACAAAGATGCATTTTGCACATTTATCACCACCTAGCAATCCCAAACTAATGTTGCAAAAGCTCCAAGGAAATTTCATTTGTGGCTGTAAAAGCACAACTCATGAAAAGCTTAAAAATCAATGCCATGTGATCACACCTTGTGTTCACATGTTGCAAAGTTTGTTTATACACTTCATACTAGAGTACTCTCCCTTATTTTTCCATAAGACCAGACAACTTCTGATGCTTCATAAATGATGGTCACATACATACTTGCTTAATGGCATCTTTGTCTAGTTCTTCAAAGAGCTTCTGGAACTGGACAGCTGACAGCTGGTCACAGGAGTACATTTTGAGTGACTTCACATGAAAGAGAAACATTCAGATCAACATCTGCAACAGGAACATCTGCAAAGTTTACCAAAACCCCTCAAGACTACCTTGGAAATTTAGGAATAAAGATGTAATTCAAGCTGCTAGAGTAAGATTCAATATTGCTCTGCTTTAACACAGCACTGCTAAGTGACTGCAGGACATGTTTGACCTTTTCTATTTTTGCTCTTTGGAACCACATGCTCTTTTGACAAACTTAAATTTTCAGTCCCATGTAGCAGTGCCACGATTCTGTTATGCTGCAACAGAGGGCAGATCTCTGGATTTGCTAGTCAGGATTGATAGTCACCAATGTAAAGGCTAAGAAAATCCAGCTCTTACTCTGATGATGGCTTGCTTGCAGCGAGAGTCCATCTCAGCTTTCTGCAGCACCCGTAGCAAGGCCCCAACACTGACACAGGGCCTATTTACAAGAAAACAGAATGGGCCCTGCTACAGATAACTTTATAGATGGCAAAATGAGCTGTTCCAAATACATTCTTGCCCCTTTCTTGTTTTGAAAAGCATATAAAAATAGAAGTAGGAAAAAAGAGGAAGCAGACTCCCTAAGAGTCACAAACAGCGTGTTATGAACATCCAGTCAAAAGAAAAAATAAATAAATGAGAGGAGCAACACACTGCTACTTTTGAGAACGGATTCTCAGTAAATATATTAAAATAAAACAAGATGACCACAATTTTTTTTATTTTTTTTTTTGCTAGATAATCTGCAGTTCCAAGATGCTTCACTTACTGTTGTGAACTAGCAGGAGTCTCTTTCAGGGAAGACAGCACCTCGAACGCAGCCCGGATTCCCAGCCGCCTCCTGAAGAGGGAGGACTGAACTGATTTCTGAGCAGCAAAAACACCACAGAGGAAACAATTTACTCACACTTCAGGCACTACTGTGTCCTATGGCCAGATAATATACTGATCCTCGGGCACACATCCCAGATTTGTGATTAGAGATCAGAACAGGAGACTGCCCTAGGCCTCACTCCCTCCCAGAACTCTGTGTACCAGGAGGAAGGAAGGCAGTAAGCAATCAAGTCCCTGGAATTCAGGTAAACATCCAGGTTTTATGGTTTATTTTCAGTTCTGGAGTGCATAGGCATATGCCTGTTCCAGAAACACTGGCAACAGCAAAGCTCAAGCATTCACAGAAATTCACTCTAGTGTCTAGAGAGAAGAGCTGGAGAGCTTTTCCTACCCCAGCTTCTTGCCTCAAAGCACAAATCCAGAGCCATGGTTTCTCATGCTTTCTTAAATTACAGTAATCACTTTCAAACTCAGTTACTTTGCTAGTACTCAGATTATGTCATGCTGTCATGTAAGGAAGATGAAAATTGAGAAAGAAGGGATAAACAGAGGAGGAGGAAAGGATTACCAAAGCTCCTTTCTGCCTCTATTCTGTTTACACACCCCTCTGCCACAAGAGGGTAGGGGCCATTCCTTCTGTGTAATATTCCCTTGGGCTTATTATCTAACAAACTTCACCTTCTCTTTGGAACTCTGCTAGAAAAGCTGCTGGGCCAGTCTGGGTAAGGCCTTGAGTAACCTGGTCCAGTGGGAGGCAGGTTGGGACTGAATGATCTCTAAGGTCCCTTCCAACCCCTTGATATTCTATGATCTGCAACAACAGTTATTTAAACAGCACGGCAGATTTCCTTCACAGAGACCAAACTGAGATTACTTGGCCTTCTTCAGTCATACAACAGTTTCTTTTTTTTTCCCCTCTAATAGCCAAAATTGCAGTTCCACAGCATACACAGAAGCATGCAAGCAGGTCATTTTGTCAGGGAAGGGGATCAAGCCGTAACAGCATATAAAGGAAAAAGTATTTGCATCAAAGAACATTTAGTGCCTTAAAACTGTACCTGCAACCAGAGTGGGAGGGCTGCTTTAATACACAGGTGAAGCATAATACTTCAAGGGTTCAAGGTTATGGCAGAACACAGAAATCAGGAAGGATTTACTCACCAGAAGGTACCCTCGAAACTGGTTGTATATTATTGCTGTAAGCAAATTCATCAAAAACAAGTTGCCTGTTGGAGAAAAAGAGGCAGTAAAATTTACTGAAAAATACCTGTTTCTCAAAGAAGTTTCAGTGTATGCAGTAAATCAGAGGTAAAATTTAAAAAGGATTAGTTTTATTGTGTTTGATTTCCAAAATGTTTTAAATGTTTGAATATACTGTAATGCATCCATTCCCCTGTGACATGTGACCAAAAAACTCCAAACCATAAGCTCCTTCCATGAAAATGATCTCACAGACACAATGCAATCATTGGAAAAACCACAAAAACAGAGAAACTCATGACTAAACTTTCCTAGAAAAATAAAATACTGTAGCAGGCATGCACAAGTGTCAAAAGTGAAGTGCATTTACATTGCTGAAGACAAGAGGTAACTTACCCAACACAGTGAAGAGGATGAAGAAGATTGAATACACTCGATTCTTAGAGTATGCAGGTATCATCACTGTATCAAAATTCAACAAAAACAGGAAATCATATTTTAATGCTTGAGATGCACGGTGGAGAGAAAAAGATGGAACTTTTGGCAATTGGTAGAAGCTCTCACACAGCTGGACTTTAGAGTGGCATATGTAATTACACCACAGAAAGACAAGACTCCAGTTACCAAAGGCATGAAAAACCTTCACACAACGCTCCTCTGGCTGTTGCTAGGAGCCATCAGCTGAAAGAATGGTTACAGCAGGCTGAACAGAGCAATCTTACTGTGTTGTTCTTCCAAAGGAGAGATGAGAGTTATTTGTGAAAGACTGCTCACCATCAGGATTATTTGCAGTGGTCAGCAGGACCAGCAGTGACGTCAGGGACTCCGGCAAATTCCGGAAATACACCACCCACTCCTTATCCTGCTGGTTATCCTAAGCAAAAGGATTTTCAAAAGAAAGAGATGGTCATTGTTAAGAGAAGTACCAAGGAATCACTCTCTTACCAAGGAAAGGGGGAAAAAAATTTTAATTTTTTTTTTTTAAATTAACATCAGTCAACAATCGATTTCTTACACATGTAATCAAATCTAGCCCACGGAAAAAGCAAAAGCCAAACAGATAAATTAAGAGAATGTGTATGAATGCAGAGCAATCACATCACTCATTAACAGCAATTAAAAAACACAAGGAGGAACAGGAAGCTCCATAAGGAAGTTATGTCTAGTTAGCACATCAGATCCAGGAAGAACAATCATGTCACAAACTGACAGTATAGGACTCAAAACTTTCATCAAAAACACACCAGGAAGCTGATCTTGGATCCCCCACTTTTATTTATTTATTTTTCCTGAGGTCAAGAAGAGACAGAAAAAAAGATGCAGAGTGCAAACAACACCAACACAAGTCAGGCAGCACAGGACAAACAGCTCCTGAATCTGCTGCAAAGACTGGAATATGTAACCCTAGAGGACATACACAGGACAATGCAAAAATGCAGAGTCATGAATTTCATCAATAAACCTACTTTTAGAACTTGCCTGCAGTATTTTGCCGTGTTAGATAAAATTAGCTTGTATGGATGTCAGAGCAGCACACCAAAATAGCAAAGTCCACTCCCTAATTTGTTATTTTTTACCTCAGTGCACACAAAAGTGACTGGTTTAGGTATATAAGTTATAAATATACATCTGCTGGGGAAGCTCATAACTGAAACGAGACACGACAAAAAGAAATAATACAAAGGTCCAGAAGGCAACTAAACAAAGTGGGAAAACAGAGCTCTGCTCCTAATTCCAGAGATTCTGTAACATGGGAATTCAGGGCATTTGCTGATTGTAAGGAAGACTAGAAGCAGGCTCAAGTGCCAATTACAGTAGAAATGAAGGTGCAAAACTGAGATTGAGGACAGGACCAAAATTACTGGGAGAAGTATGCAAGACATTTTTGTGTTCACAGTAACATATTTATGAAAGGACTTAAAAAGTAAGAATGAAAAAAATCCCAAATAATCAGAGTGTTATTAATTAAGATAGAGGAAGTTTAGAAGAGAAGGAACATACCAAGGTTACTGTAACACAAAAATTATTTTAACCACAAAATTTCTATTTTGCTTTTCAGAAGCAGGAAGAGAAAAACAAGAGGAAAACCCAAGGAGATCAGAAACCAAAACTAGTACAGGCAAAAACCTACCAGGGCATGGCCAGGGATACCAGTATTGAAAAGTGAGAAAACACAGAAGAAACTAAAGTTGGCAAAAAGCTAGATAGGGAAGAGGAAAAAAGAAATTACTGATAATAGAAATGAAAAAATGACAAGAGCTTTGGAGACAGAACAGCACAGAGGGTTTAAACAAAAGCAGAGAAAGTAACTCAAAGGATCGAACTGGGTAAATGTATAAGGAAGTCTCCTGCATATGTAAATACAATGCATATATCAGAACTCCCTAAATGGACTTCAAACTCATCTCAGCACACCTGACAATGTGACCTTTTCAGGGCAAACGAGTTTCACTAGTCTGACTATAAAACCTGACATGAAGCAGCTGTGGAAGTACAGGAAAAAGGCACCCAGATGTAGCAAGGCAGCAACAGAATTGATTACCTTGGTTCGAGCAAAGAGCAGCATGGCAAACATGGTGAAGAGAGACAGGTGAACAGCCAGGAGCAGAACAACACTGTTGGAAAGAAAACATATCACAGGTATTAATAGTAATTTTACCTTATTCTTCATATCCTCTGCTAAAAATGCAAAATGATGCTACATAAATAAAACCAAGGGTGTTTTTAAGAAGATAGGAGGAAGTGATACGAGTTTTGATTCAAAATAAAAATCACACTTATTTTCTGTGCTGGAACCCACCTTGCCATTTCAGGCAATGTGCTGTTGATACTTTTTAATGTTTTCTTCATCATAGAAGAATTCTGGAGGAGAAAGAAGGGGCGAAGGATTCTTCTTACTCTCACACTCTGCAAAAACCAACAGATCAGACACTGAGCTCCTGCAAGGCTGGCAGCACAAATGCTTTCAATGCAAGTTTGTCAAAAGGCACTGACACACGTGTCAATAAAGTCAACAGTGCAACAGAAAGAGAAGTCAGCTCTGCTCTTCTGAGCTCACAGAACACCAGAAAAGATTCCATATCTCATTAAAATGAGGAGAGATTGTTTTAAAAACACACATTGACATTTCAATAGTCTCATCAGGCCACTAATCAGAAGCAATCTTAACTCTTGCTCAGTAGACATAATCTGGCAAGAGATAGCATTTTTGTATTTTCTGCCAAGGTCCATCTCAAGAAAGGGATTAAGAGAGCTACTTTCAATAAAAACAAAATTCTAAAAATATTCTAAAAATAAGTGTTTGGTTTCAATTTTCAGACTGCTTGTTTTATAACTAAAGGGCCTGCTTATTATTTAGAAGTTTCTGTCTCTGACAAGACTCAAACTGTAACTGCTTTTTTCCCCCACAACACAACAGCAAATAATCTTTTTGATTCTTGCTGTCAAGACATTTGAAAGCCTTCAAGTTATTCCTGACACTTATTTGCTACTTCAAGTGTTTCAGCACCCTGCATTTTAGGATCAGTCTTCTGTAGGCCACACTTAGCAGCAAAATGACACAAAAATCACTCTCTTTATTGCTATTCTCTTGTTCATCCATCCCAGCAGTTCAAATGCTCCTTATGCCACTGCTTTGTGTTGGGAGGCTCCTGTTCAAACCACCTGTCCACTATCACACCTCAAGATTTTGCAGCATTTTAAGATCATCTCTCTCTCATTCACTTC
Organism: Drymodes brunneopygia; assembly: GCA_013400955.1. Lineage (NCBI taxonomy): Eukaryota > Metazoa > Chordata > Aves > Passeriformes > Petroicidae > Drymodes > Drymodes brunneopygia. The sequence goes on from VZTZ01031738.1 coordinate 25,510, forward strand.
CCAGCATTTTTACCACATTAGTATTTTCTTAACGAGGACTGCAAGTGCACAACAACAACCTACTGTAAATTTGTGGCAGACAAAACCAACTGGGAGAGTGCATTCTTACATCAAGGAGGGCACTTCCAGAGGCATTTCACAAACCTGATGTTCCTCTCAGGGCACAACTGGACACAGCACAGCCTCAGGTTAGAAAGCAGCTGTTAAACTGCATAATTACCTTTTTCTTATACATCACCACAGAGGCTTTGCCATTCAGTCAAATTAAGAATATAATTCTCCAATTGCACAACAAAATTGGTGCCAAGCAATGACCCTTCCCTGCACTCTTTGCTGACAGACTAAAGCAATCAGTGCTATTTAATTTTACTAACAAACACAAAATTTACATAAAGAATCAAACAGAATTTTTTGCTAAGCTACATTACACCAAACTTTTTCTGTGTTTCAGTGCATTATCCAGCTATCAAAGACCAAAATAAAGCAGTTCTTACCTCTTTGCAGAAAAAACTCAGTGACACAATCCAATCAGTAAGGGAAACAATTAGTGTTAGTATATAAGCCATTAGCCACTTATTTTTCCAAAATTCATTCCATCCAATTAAGTAACTCTGGACAAGGGAAAAAAAAGAGCAACCATAACTTACTTGGTTAATAAAATCCAATACCCTAATAAGTCAGCACCTGGAATTTTTTCCAAGTATTTGTAATTTTACATCAGCGCTCTTAAAAAGCTTTCCAAAATCCAAACAAAAATACATTGTTGAGAGATTTTTTCTACAAGAACTAAATAAAGGTCAGCAAAAGTGAGAGGTGCACAAAGGCCATGCAAGAAAATTCCTTTGAATGCAAGAAAAATCACCACTTAATAAACATAAAAAGGGGTTTTCCAGAAATAAATATTCCAAGAAAGGTTGGTTTCTGACTACTTTTATTCTGAGTAAAAGAACTGAAACCGACATATATTTATTATTTACCCCAATTTTATAGCCTAATACAGGCAGCTAAGCCAAAATAATTGCACTCCTAGCAAAATTTATTTCACTTATTCCACACAATTAGGAAAATCAGGTTAAAAAAGAAGGAAATAAACACCTTAATTTAGTAAATATACACGTGCTAATTTCTTCTGAAATGAGGCTCTAACATGTTGCCCTGCTTTGCAGGGTTCCATGGTTGTAACTTTGTAGTACAAGTTTCCCATGCATTTTCTGTAAACATGGTCCTTGTTTTTCCTAACTGGCCAGGATTGTTTTGCACTTGTAGATTGTTTTTCATTCCTTTCCCCAGGGGTGGAGAAAGATGATTGACCATGCAATTATCCTGTAAACTTACAGAGGTGTTGACCCCTCTCACCAATCCCTGATTGTCTTTAGAAACAGATATAAATAAGAGAATAAAGAAGGACAGCTTTTTGAGTTGGTCCTGCCTGGAGATTCAACTGCTGCTCTGGAACCTGCGTGTTCCTTCTGTTGCCAGCTGTGCAACGCTAACAAAGCAAGGCAATTTCATCCTGCAAATGTAAGATTTGAAAAACAATTCTATGACACACCATAGTTCCATTCAACACCAGGTGAAGGAGGTGCTCACCTTCACAGACACATCAAGCACAAAGACCAGGAAGCAGAGCAGCTCGATGCTCTCCGTGAGGCCACAGGGAGGATTCCAGGTGGGAAGGCGATACCGCACATCCGACGTGACCGTGAGCGAGGAAGGCTCCTCGATGAAAGCCAAAGCCAAGATTACAGTGATGGTTAAGCTCAAAATCCTGTTTGGGGAGAGATGAAATTAAAAATAAAATCAACAAAACTACAAAAAAACCCAACCAAACAAAAAAAAAAAATCCCCACTCCAAAACAAACCCCAAAAAAAAGCCACAAAACGAGTAAAAAGAATAACAAAATACTTACAGTAAAACAATTTTCTTTGAAATAAACCAAGCTTTAAGATATCATATTTCACCCAAATGGTTTAGACCACAAGCCAGCACTTGACTAGCACGTTGTTGCCTGCACTGGAGATGTAACTGCTGACCACCAAATAACCTGAGGTGGTGTCTTTTTGGAACTAACAGCAGCAAACAATCTTGCTGTTATCCAGCATGCTTAGAAAAAGACACTTTGAAAACAAGGCTGCAAATCGTGCTGATTAATCCACTCATGCAAGAGTCCTGTGGCTGTTCCAAAGAGCCATCTACGTCATCACACTTCCATAACATTTGCTGCTTTCCACTTCTATCGTGTTCACATGTGGTCAACCCCCTTGCTTCCCACAGTAAGTTTTTATAATGATAAAAGAGCAATTACCTAATTAACTACCAAGCAAGAAAGCTGAAGAGTAGTTTTTCAGACAGACTAACTCCTGAACAAAAAAAGCAAAGAGAATAACTGAGTTCTTACCACTGGCAAGTCCTGGAATAGTACCATCGATAAAGCCACAGGGATTTGGAGTCCACACGGTGATTTATAGACCGGTACTGAAGGCAGGAAGCAAAAAGGCTAATTCAAACATTACATTCAGTCTGTCTCAAAGACAAAGATCAGGTTACCAAAGGACACCAAATTAGTACATGTGATTAATTATTGAAGTGTCAGGTCACCCATGACCACACAGGTACTCTACATGTGTGAAAAAGGGAAGATTTTAAAGAAGTTCTCCAGCTAAAGACCACACAGCTGCTCAGATAATTAAGATGTGTGGCAGTCATCTGAAGCAAGCACTGTCATAGTTTCAAATAACAGCATTTGTAATAATTCAGTGACTATTCTATGCACTCGCCAAAATGGTCCACCCACTTAATTCTCCTCTCTAACATTCATTCCACTCACAGCTCTTCTTTTGTCTTTCTCTTCCAACAAGCCGTAAGATGCGAACAAATTATTTCTGAATAGAAGAGACCTCAACCTATGTCCTTGAATAAAACATGCTTTAAGATCAGGAAGTGTCTGTGATTCTTCAGGAATCCTCAAAATCTGCTCTGTCCCTCCTCTGTGACAGCTCCTGGGCTGTTCTCACTCTGCCCCTGCTGAGCAGACACTTCCAGAAAGGTGGCCACACCTTAAATATATCTGAGCCCCAGAAATCTCCCAAGCAAAAGCCATCCAGATGCAGCAAGAGAGCTCAAGAACTGCCCTGCAGCATTCCCACTGCCTGGGAGATAACAGGATCTAGGAACTTGAGTAACAGCCAGTAAAGGAGAGACAAAGTGGGAAAGAAGACTCCCAAAGGCACCAAGTTCAGCTGAAGCATTCCAGCTTCACACTTGAAGCCAGCCTTAAACTCTTAAGCTTTTACCAGCTCTTAAAATGTGGAAGTAGTCAGATTCAGAGGCAAATTACAGGGTTTGCTCAAATAGTTTCTCTTAGCAGTAGGTTAGCCACTGTCAAAACACCCACAATCAAACCAACCCAAACAAATAAACAAAAAACCACCATGAAAATCACAAACCAGCATGTCTTCTGAAACCCTTCAAGAGATTACTTCATTGTGGGGAAAAATATATTTCTCCTAGGCAGAAGTTCACTGAGACTTGCATACCACAGGAATTCGGAATTCTGATTTTGCTTTGTGAATCAAGATGATGGTTCACAAAAGTTGCCTGAACACGATAAAACTTAAAAATGGCAGAGCGTGTGACAAACATCCAGCATGGGAAGCATAACAGCTAATTAAAAATTAATACTTACTTGTATTGCATCTTCAATAAATACTACGGCTTGGTTTATATAAAGGTCATTATCAGCTCCAGCACCTATGAAGTTAAAAAGAGGTAAGAATTACTTGCTGTATTTTGGATAAACACACTTTGGATAAAACAACTCATCAGTTAACAGAAGGTGCACAATCATGGTTCTCATGACAAAGGGCACTGTACACACACAAAAAAAAAGAGAGTTCCTGCCACATTTGCTCTGTCAGCAGCACTGTGCATTAAATTAAATAAATAACAATAATATCAAACACATCATGCATCTTTCTGTGTTTTGTTAAGAGGTTCTCTTTTAGGTTTAAGTAGCCACATTACACTGGTAGTAAAGTATCACAAAACTACACAGAGACAAGTCCTAACAGGCAAAATAATGGATATTCAAATTATTCTTTGACAGAGTGTACAGTCAAGTGAAGCCAGAAAAATCAGGCCCTACTATTACAGCAATTTTTAGCTCTGTTTAATAAAGATACTGTGGTTTAGAGTGATCTTGCTCCTCCAAAACCAACAGGAATCTCCAGTCGTATGAGAACCAAATTAAGTGCTTTTTTAATTTGTTCTGAGAGTCACTATTACCATACCAAACGGATCAGAGCTCAAGACATAGCAAGGGGTGAAAGAACATAAATTGAAATAAAATACCACTAAATTAGTTACTATGCCACTTCTCAAAACCCATTATTGAGAAGTCTGTGTGAAGATAGACAAAAAGTAAAGGGCAGCCACTTGTGTTTACTTGAAGTAAGACTTTTCAGGAACTAACCTGGCAGTTACGCAAAAAAAAAAAAAAAAGAAATAAAGGCAGTTAAGGTCAAAATAAGGAAGGAAAAAAAAAAGATATAAAAAGAGATAAAAAACTGAGGGGGACTCAAGATGTGAAAAATATGGGTTTCCCATAGAGGGGAGGAGTCCCAAGGAGCACTTCATAGCATCTCCACCGAGGAGACAGCAATCCCAACCTGGGATACAACAGGGAAGAGCCCATCCCAGCAGTAGCACAATGCTCTCCTCCAGACACCAAGCAGTGCCAGAAACACCACCGATCAGAGTCACAGACAATTTTATGTTCCACATGATTCAGTAGCATCAATTTCCTACAAAGACTGCAAACAGTTTTTAAATGTCACCCTTTATCTGAGCATCTGCAACAACAGTTCCGTGCTGATCCTGATCTAAACCATGGCGCAAGAAAGATCTGAGCATAAACAGGAGACAAGCTGGGCTCATGCAGTAAAGATATCATTTTTTTTTTCATGACTTCTCACACTAGTGAGATAAAAATAAAAGTTGCTTAAAGGAACCATTAGCTAAAAGGATTGCAAGGACAGCAAAAGCTTTAGGTACTTGAAGCACACAGCAAGCCACTAGCGTTGATGCCAAGGATTTTGGAAGGGCAGAATCCAAGCGACTGTTCATAGCATAAAAATAAAACAGGCAAATTGACCAAAAATGTTTACTTTAGCAATTTCTCCACGCACTCTACCATGGGTATCTAACTTATTCTGCAACTCTTAGTCACAGCAAGTGACACTTAGTCACAAGTGATGATTAAAGCATTGCTCGGCTTGGGCACACAGGATCCATCCGAGACCCCGCTGCACTTCTGGCACTGCACAAGAGAGCAACACAAAGTGAATGCTCCCTTAGGTGATGCGATACCCTGAAAAGAGAGAACCTGAGGTCTCCGAAGGATGCCATTCTAGGGGAATTGAGATGTCAGACCTACGACAGTCACCACGCTCGAGGAAAACTTGTCAGCACTTTAGAGAAGAACCCTACAATTACATAAGGAACTGAGGAAGCCTTGGGCTGCAGCAGCGGTGCCAGGCTCGCAGCTGAGCCCAGCGACAGCGGCTCCCTCAGAGCCGTTCCCGCTGGAGGTGCCGGGAGCAGCCCGGGCAGGGCAGCCGAGCCCCGCCGAGCCCCTCGGCAGACCGGTGGGCTTCCTGCCCCTCCCGCTCCTCCCGCTCACCGGGAGAGCCCCAGCCCTGCGGGAAAGGCGAGAGCTCCGCCCGCTCCAGCGCCCCGGGCACCGGCCGCCCCGGCGCCGCCCGCCCGGGCACTCACCGTCCTCGGCGGCCGAGCGGGCACCGCCGCGCTC
>VZTZ01031738.1:31358-49269 GCA_013400955.1 Drymodes brunneopygia
CCCGCCGCATGTGACCGGCTGTGGAGGAGGGCGGGAGCCGCGTTCCTCCCCTCAGGGCTCCTCCCGCCGGTGCCGCCGCAGCCCCGGCGTTCGCCCCCTGGGCGTCATTGCCCGCCCGCCGGTGGAGCGGGGAGCGGTCGGCGTGTGGTGTGGGGTAGGAAAGTGTCGGGTTTTCGCCTGGACTTCTGAGGGGGGAATCCCACGCGTCATTTGTGCATTGAAAAGTATATCCCTGATGTTGATGAGGAGTTGCATCTTTTTTTGCCTCACGCCAGCTGCAGGCTCCTGGCTGGGTGCCTCAGGGGGCAGCTTCCTGTATTTATCACGCTCCTAAATAACCGTTTACATCCCTGGTCGGAGAAAGTATTTAATTTGTATTCGATCACCTGGGCATTCCGTAAGCAACTGTGAAATTCACTCATGTTGCTTTTTTCTGTTAAAAAGATGTTTCACTGGTGCTACTTGCCCGCTTTTCTCACGGTCCCATTCACGCGCCCTTCCCACCGGTCAGTTTCATAAACTGAAATTTCAAAAGAGGCGTCAAGAAAATTTGACAAGGCTTTTCTGCCACACGGATCTAAAGGCGGCATAATGATAAACACGAGAGTGTGTCAATCCCTCATTTTAGTGTTCCAACCCGGGCAGTAAAAGTAGACACATCCTACACTCTTTAATTGAAAGTCACACGTCGGTTATCAAAGTGGGTGATCTTCAGTGAATATTTTACGCATTTACTAGTCAAGACTGTTATAAGGTAACGCTTAAGCGTAAGAACTAGTTGAATTGAAAATAAAATCATGGACCAGGGAGCAATGTTCACTGTGGACCATGGTGTTGCCATAGGCCAGCTCTTCTTCAGGGAGCTGGTGCTATGTAGGATAACAGGCTCATTGTCATGATGTGTCACAAATTCAGCCAAATGACAAAAAAAAAACAAACACCAAAAATGACTGGTCTTTATGGGCCACCTTAGCTGGACTCTGAAAAAGAACGTGTATAATTTTGTATTTGATAAATAGTTTTTGCTTTCATCTGCACCAGTGATTGGTCAAAAATGAGTTTAACACTGACTTCCAAATAAGTTGGGAAGATCCAGCTGAAGATGAAAAAAAACCCACCACTTTGATATTATCTTTACCATAGTGGTTCTGCAGTGGATTGACCTGGGATGCTCCATCACTCCCCTCCTCAGCTGGACATGGAGAGAAAATACGAGTCAAAGGCAGGGAGAGGTCACTCACCAAATACCATCACAGGCAAAACAGAATCAACATAGCAAAATGATTTCAATTTATTACCAATCATACTAGAACAGGATAATGAGAAATAAAGCCAATCCTAAAAACACCCAGCCCTCCCTCCTTCCTGGGCTTAAATTTATTCCTGATTCTCTAGGGTTTAAATTTATTCCTGATTCTCTGCTCCTCTCTTTCAGTGGTGCAGTGAGGCAGGGAATGGGGTTATGGTCAGTTCATGTTGTTTCTGCCACTGCTTCCTCCTCAGGGCTCTCCTGTTGTTGCAGTTAAGAGTGTTGTTTTCCCAGAACTGCAGAAATGCATTTTTAGTTTTCCCTATTAAAAGTGCACCTTTCAAATCAAAGTTTAAAAAAGAAATGGAATCAGCCAAACATTAAATGGAAAGGCAGAAAAGGGACTCAGGCAAAGGAACAAGTCTATCCTTTTTTATTGCTCCACAGCATTGAACACATTTAAAAAAATCAGTTGAAAGTCATGAAGCTAAAAATTAAGTTTTTGTGAACTGTAGGTGGGATGTGGGTAACACTCTCATTGAGCTCAGAGGATACTGATTTTATACTTCATTCTGCAATATTCAAACAAAACAAGAAGCTGAACTCTTAATTTTGATCCCACTAACATGAAAATCCCATCTCTTTCAAGATAGACACACTTCCAATACCTTGCTGAGTTAGACCTTGGGGCCACCTGGGGCTGGACCAGTCTACAAAGCCAGTGCCAGGTAAATAAAAAACATGTAGAGTAAGAACAGAGTCAATTAGCATGATAAAATTACAAGTTTATTGCAAAGTAAGGTGAGCCTTTCCCCTCAACAGCACATGCCAGAACTGTTAAAATTTTATACATTCAGCTGAATGTTCCTCAAAAGTCATACCAGAATTATCTGAACCAAATAAAAGACTACCCTGGATTTATTTATGATCTAAATATTTTAAATGAATGGCAATTGACTCAGGAAGCTGAAGAAAATCCTTAATAAATGATTCCTTAGTCAAACTACAGTTTAAGTATATTTGGAGTAAAAGAGAGTCAATAAAAAAAATTTATTACAATGGTCACCTCCAGAATTGTTGAGCAGGTCATCCCTGCTCATTATCACAGTATAATTCAGTTTTGAGCATTCTGTTTGGCAAATTAATTACCACAGTTAAACAAGACAGGAAGTCAGTCCACGTCTTCAGCCACAGAAATTCCTCCCTTTTTTTCTAGCTTGAATACCTGCAAGTAAAAAGAAAACCAATTCAGCAGCAAAAATAAGCTTGTTCTTCCATCAGCATCTGCTGCTGGTTGTAAGAGAGACACACAAAGATCAGGTTTATATGAAGATGTATAAATCTTTTGGTTTGCCCAAATGCAGCTGATCTTGTGGTGTGACACTGGAAAAAGCAGAGGACAGCCTGCAGATCTCTCACCCTTCAGGGCAGATGTGCCAGCTTTCTTCTGAGCTGCATCACAGTTCCTTCAAATTCTGATGGCTGTTAAGATCCCAGTGAACATTTTGGCACCTAGAAGTGCATCATTTCTGCTCTGACCACAAATAAATCCTTTCCTTCAGACACAGTTCCAAGGCAGAAGCTACAGACAGAGCTGCCAGAGTTCCCATGGTTGCTCTAAACCCCCTCAGCCAGGTAGAGCTGAATGACTTAATATTTAAGACTCCAGGAGCAAATGCTATGATCTCAAATTCCTTTTACCCCTGGTCCTTCTGCACCAAATACAAAGGGAATTTTTCACTAAAAATGCGTGGATAACCAAGCTGGCTTGACTACACTACAGATATCCAAAGCAGAAAAGTACTTTCTACAAATCCAACAGATTTCTCTGTCATTAGCACTCCAAATTGTTTCAATTAATAAATGAGCTCGAGCTGTAACATGACTCTCCTACAGGAAAACCTGGCATTACTCAGCTAAATGTGGGTTTTATGTCAAGTTTATGCTGTATTTTCACAATCCTGTTACTATGCCAGAAAAATCTGAAGTGCAGATTGGGACCCAGGAGCAGAATGATCAGTGAGACACTGTCCTAGAGAGTGACTCTCTTCAGAATGACAATTGTGCTGAACACCTACAATAACAGGAAACTCTTACCATATTCCTTTTCTTGAACAGAGCAGATTGGACCCAAACCAGTGCAAGTTATTATTTTCCACTCTTGCAAAGAGCTGCAGGAGTTATCAGTTCAGGTTACTGTTGCCTACACAATTAAATCCTCCCTAAATTTGTCTCTCAGTTTCCAGGAATAAGATGCAATGGCCACTACCCTTGCATAGCAGAACTGCTATTACATGCAAATCCAGTTAAAGAGTGTAACAATATCCTGCATCATTAAAAGATCTTAATCACATTTACTGTAAGCATAAAATAATTACATTTTGGTCCAGACCCTACAGAAACATTTTGCCTGACTCCCACTGAGGCCAAAAGAACTTTTGTCCTGGACTTCAGTGGGGAAAAAGTCCAATATGATGTAAAAAATCCCCCACCATACAAACTTTATTGTAAAGTACTGCACATGGTAGCTTTTATCCCAGGTTTCAAGGTAATAAAACACCATTACAACATGTTTGGCATTTCACAGATGAAGGAATTAATGTTTTATTACATATATAAACATATGCTTAAAAGCAATTGGGGTGTAAAATCTCTGTGAGAAAAAACTTCAAGGTGCTAAAATTCTTCAGCCCAGCACTTCTGCCATAAAAGAGGCATTAAAATAAGTTTGGAGGGGTGCCTAAAAACTACAGAAAGTTAAAGCATGGTTCCAATAATTGCCTGAGCCCTTCCCCACCTCAGAGTGCTCAAACTGAGCACGGTACCATTACTGCTGCTGTGTTTGACCAAAGATGTGTTTGTGAGTCAACCAGAGATTCAAAAAAGGAATTGTTGCAGAGGCAGGTGGGAGAAGCACTCACAGTGAATTGCTGCCTCTTACACTGCCTTTCCCCACACTGATGTAGGTCAAGTCTTAATTCTGCAATTAAGCAGATCCCTTCAGGTCCTGAACTGAAACCAAAACACAAAAGCTTGTTTTCCCCTTTAGCACAGGACTTCATGATCTGGCTACACCTATTTGTTTCTGGCCTTAGTACATATATTCTTTTATTTTTTCTTATTTTCATTGCAGTACGACAAAAAATAACCCAAACAGCCAACACTGAAACCAGAGGATTTAGCTTGACAATTATGTGAAAAGAACAATCAGAGTTATTTCTGTACCTAAACTAACTAACTGTCCTAAATGCTAGCTGTCTTTGGCTCAAGATTCACTGGAACCAGGTTAGACCCACTGTGAATAACTGAAATCCAAATTCCATGCCAGAAGCAGAGGGCATTTATCTGTTTATCTATACACCTGAACTGCCAGGTAAGAAAGGTGTTGTAGAAGAAAGGCCTCAGGTCAAACAACTGAAATCCAAAACCATCCCAGAAGCAGAGGGCATTTATCTGTACACCTGAACTGCCAGGACCAGGAGGTGTTGTAGAGGAAAGGCCTCAGGTCAAACAACTGAAATCCAAATTCCATCCCAGAAGCAGAGGGCATTTACCTGTTGATCTATACACCTGAACTGCCAGGACCAGGAGGTGTTGTAGAGGAAAGGCCTCAGGTCAAACCTGTTGTCGTCTGGGCTGTAGTTTTCAGCGTGGTAGGAAGGAGTGAGGGTGGTCATTTTGTGCCTGTTGATTGAATACATCCTGAAGAAATGCTTAACCTTGGATGCCACCTGGTGTACAAAGAATACAGCTTTTAATCAGATGAAGTTGCTTAGTGTTTTAATTCAAAAATTTAGAGGAGAATAGTATTTCGGAGATTGTTTTCTACCTTTACAGGTACAGGTTTTCTACCTCTACAGTCTAGATATTCTTTCAGGGTAAGACCCATTTTTGGTCTCAGAACACATAACCAAAGGCTTCAAGAGTAGCTGGTCATCTGTATTTCAGAGAACAATTTCCCCCCTGAGGTATAGTTTTGAAGTAATTGTTTTCAAATTACCCAATAACTTTTTAACAATTTGCAACACAAGACAACAAGCTCCGTTTAAGAGATGCAGACCAGCTTTTCCAGCATATTCTGCTCCAGCTGTAGAATAAATGAAATATATATCATATATAAAATGCAAAATAATGAAACTATTCCTTTCAGTTAAAAGGAACCTGACCTTTCTCCAAACATACTCTATTTTGGCAAAAACATTAAGCTATTTGAAATTTTTTTCTCTTTGGTATATTACCTCTCTTGGAGTACAGATTTCCTTCCACAAATGAATCAGTTTACAGAACATACTGTATGGTCCAGCCTTTGCAATTTTCCTTAATTTCCCACAGACTGAGAGCTCTGCATATGTCATCCCCATATCTGCCTGAAAACACACACACACAGAAAGTCACTGAAAATCTTGGCTATGCAAATTTTAATGAATACTTTCATGAAGCAATTAAAATAACCCGGTTTAATCAAAGAAACACTGAAATTGTCAATGTCAAAAAGACATAGAAATATTATGAGCAGAAATTAAAAAAAAACACTGGAATCTCTCTGAATTGGGAACCTGGAGTCCCTAGAGGTGGAAGGGTATGGGGAGAGGAGAGCTTTGCCACCAGCCATCTTCATAGCAGTATGACCCCCACTTTGTTTTGATATTAAAGAAACCTTGAAACAAACTGAATTTTACAACACCCATCCTTCTAAGTGTTCAAAAATCTAAAATAATTCAAAAATGTTCATTATGCTGTTTTGGAAACTATTGTGTCAACAGAGATAGGGCAGGTGTGGGAAACTGATGCCTTGTTGGCAGCTTTAAGGTTGTTTATAACATGTTTGTCAATGAGCATGGATACATACAAGAGTGTTGTTCAGCTGGTAACAGAAGAAACACGCGGGTCTCAGAACAGCAGTGGATTCTCCAGGCAGGACTGACTAAAAGCCCTGCCCTTCCTTATTTACTTATTTTTATATGTTTCTAAGGACAGTTAAAGATTGGTGAAAGGGGTCAACNGACAAAACCCAGAATTTGGGGTATGTTGCACTGCTGGACATGAAAGAAACACACAGACTTCAGAGCAGCAGTTTGGACTATCAGGCAGGACTACCCAAAGGGGCCTGCCCTTCTTTATTCTCTTATATTTATATTTTTTTTAAGACAATCATGGATTGGTGAAAGAGGTTCCCACCTCTATAATTTCACAGGATAAAGACATGGGCAATCATCTTTCTCCACCCCAGGGGAAAGGAATGAAAAACAATTTAGAAGTTCAAAACAATCTTGGTCGGTTACAAAAACAAGGACTGTGTTTATAGAAAATGCATGAGAACTTCTACTACAGAAGTAAAAACATGGAACACTGCAAAAAGCAGGGTGACAGGGGTGAGGCTTACCAGGGCAATTTAAAGGCACTGCCCTTTACCTCATCAGTTTGAGCCACTTGTCCATCCACCAGGGGCTCCAGTTCTGCCGTGGGTGGAGCTGACATGATACTGGAAAAGGGAGAGGGAAAAGGAAAAACATGGGATCTATGCAGCCTTACCAGTGCTGGTTTGTAAAAACAGCACTTCATCCCAAAAACATCCCAAAAACCTGGCTCAGACAGCTCCTCACTGAATCACTGCTCACCTTCTGAGCGCCGTGAGCTGGAAGGTTTCAATGCAGTACTGAATGAAGTTCTTCAAATCAGTCTTGCTGATGCCACCAATGGGGTTGATGTCAGCACTGGAGCAATCATACTTGGTCAAGTAACCACGGAGACTGAGCAAAACAGGGAATTTTATACAGCAACAGTGATTAATAATAATGTAACTGCATCTTTGACACTCTAGAGAATTTGTGTGTAGCATAAAGACAGGGAGAAACAGACTGCAGATTGGTTACATATTTATATCTAAAGTGCAAACAACTGCAGCAGGGCTATCCTAAAGCCACTAGATGATACTTTTAATAATCATAAAGCACTACAGAACTGTCCATGCTGAGGCAATATGTGCAAAACAATTAAAATACTGTGCTGATCAATTAATACAGTAAATATCAAAACAGCCACAGAACCAGCACACAGCACTCTGATAGCTTTAGAGGTTACCACTCCCACAGTCTTACAGGGATTGATTTAATCTTTGAATACTCAGCTCTAATAACAGTACTCCCAGATTTTGAATTCTGTTTTTCAGCTCAAAGTTCACATCTTAATTCCTAATACAGTAATTGGAAATATAATGGATTGGGAAGTTAGCCTAGTGAATGCACAGGTAAGCTCTACTGAAAACAGCAGTTTATGGGAAAGCTATAGCAATAGTTTGGCTAAACTGTTGAAAAACACACAATTTCCAAATTCAGGCTGATTCAACTATTTTCATTAATTTCACTGTTACCAGTGTATTCTTATATTGTTCCCTCTTCTGAGTAACAATCTGCACTGGGATTTGGCAGAGTTGCAAGGAAATGACAGTGTCCTGCTCCACCTGGCTTTGGATTCCTAATTTTCACCAACCTTTCATCCACATTGGCTGAGCCCAGCACCAGCAGCCCCCCTGGCATCCCTCGAGCCCACAGTGTGAGCTGAGCAAACAGGTAGGCAAGGACCATTCTTATTCTGGCCTGCAAAGCAAAATGAAAGGGAAAGCAAAATTTACACAGCTGAGTGATTTCTCCCAGTCACTTCTACTAATCAATTGTCTAAACAAAGTCATGAAGAACAAAATGTGGGTAGGGTAAGTGTTCCTGCCAGAAGGATGGCCTTGTGGAGAAAATGCTGAACACATTTAGGAAATCCAGGTTGAATATCTGCTACTGCCACAGACTTTTGTGACTGAGCAAGTTTCCCCTGGTCTGAACTGCAAATTGGGGAGTAGTTGCCATTTTGTATCCCCTACAAGCACTAAGAAGGATCCAGGATGGCTGAAGTATGTGCAAAACTAGACCCTTTTATGGAGTAAATAAATCCCTCTAGTCTAATAATGTTTGTAAAATGTTCAATTTGCTTTTGTGCCCATTCTGAACTCAGCTTTTTCTAAGGATGGCAGGAATGCCAGACCAACCTGGGATCCAGCCTCCAGCTCCAGCCACAAACATGGGTGATGTTAGCAAATAGCCACATTCCTCTGTAACTAAAGCCAAAAAACTGATAAAGGATTCAATGTTTGCTTCCAGAGCAAGCAGCTGGATTTCTCCAGTAACACAGGGAGAAAGATCAAATCCTCAAATCAACAAAAACCGTCAAACAGGATACACTCGGAATTAAAGGAGAGCTGCTGGCTAGGCTGGAAAACCAAAAAAAAAACCAACCCAAAACCCACACAACCAGAAGAGTCTGACCTGATTCAGCCTACAGGGCACACACCTGCACGTTCTGCAGTGCCAGGCTCTCTCTGCTGCTCCCTCCACAGACAGAAAATCGGGGATTCCGACCTGTCACCACCCTGAAAATCCCCACAACAGCTTTCACAGCCCCATCGATGTTCAGGTTGATGTGGTAGCTGAGAAGAATTCAAGCACAAGTGACTTAACCAGCACAATCTGACTATATAAAATAGAAAAAAGAAACCAAAAACCCACCCATCAGATGAGGTTTTAAAGCTGCTAAAATCTCAGATCTGCTATGGAGAAACTCAGGAAAGAATAACACTTTTCAGAGTCTGTTTCCAACATTCCATGCTTTGCCAAATGCTTGAAGTTTGCCTCACTTGAACATTTAAGTAATAATGTCTGTAATATTCCTTCTTAGTACATGTATTCTTTTATTTTTTCTTGCTTTCATAGCAGTACGACAAAAAATAACCCAAATAACCCAAACAGACTTTTCAGAGTCTGTTTCCAACATTCCATGCTTTGCCAAATGCTTGAAGTTTGCCTCACTTGAACATTTAAGTAATAATGTCTGTAATATTCCTTCTTAGTACATGTATTCTTTTATTTTTTCTTGCTTTCATAGCAGTACGACAAAAAATAACCCAAATAACCCAAACAGACTTTTCAGAGCCTGTTTCCAACATTCCATGCTTTGCCAAATGCTTGAAGTTTGCCTCACTTGAACATTTAAGTAATAATATCTGTAATATTCCTTCTTAGTACATGTATTCTTTTCTTTTTTCTTGCTTTCATAGCAGTACAACAAAAAATAACCCAAACAGCCAACACTGAAATCAGAGGATTTAGCCTGACAGTTACGTGAAAAGAACAACCAGAGTTATTTCTCTTACTTTTCCCCATTTTCGAGCTTGAACATTTCAGATGCAAATCCTTGCCAGAACATTAATTTTTTTTTTTCCCCAGCACTTCTCAGCCTGTACCTGCCTATTTGCTCAGCCAGCAGCTTGGCCCTGTTGCAGGTGTCCTGGGAGGAATTCTCACTGGCCATGTAGCACGTGGTGAAGACACGTTTGCAGAACTCCCGGGGATCCTCAGGGGTGTAGGTCTCATCATTCACAATCCTGCGTGCATCAGCCAGCACATCTGCATCTGAGGACAGAGAAAAAGGAACAGAGAAAGAGTGGAAATTATTACAGTGGGAAGTGGGAATTATAGTGGGAAGTGCTCCTCCATTTGCAGGTTATTTAAGTATCTTGTACATCCCTTGTATTCCAATTAAGCTTTACGCTGCCCCTGATAAATAAGATCTAAATAACATCTAACTCCCCTCCCAAAATTTAATCTATCAAATAAAGGAATTACTGATTTTGCTCCTGATTTTGAGCACAGAAATATTAAATCCTTTTTGATCTACTGAAGAATTTTCATACATAAAACATAATCCAGTATGTACAAAGACTTAGCTAAAAGCATAAAGTCTGCTTAAAGCCAGCTTAAGAACTTCAACCATTCCCAACCACGCTTTGTAGTGCTGGTTTTAACAGAAGGAAAAAATGTTCAGAATAAGAAGACTACATCAGACTGAAACTAGTCTGAGTTCCACATTCAGTTCTTAAACCCCAAACTAAAACTATCAAGCCAATTTAGAGGATCTGAATCTGGACACACATTTTTGGTGGAATTTCTGAAAGGATACAAAGAGCTCCATTAGAACAACAGGAAAAGGTTCTGCCATGAATAAGCTCTTGCAGCTACTGCACCCAGCTAATGTTAGTTTGTCTATAACCATTAGTGAACACAGGTGGCCAGACACACAGATTTACTTACTGCCATTCTTGACTGCCAGGCAAACCTGGTGACACATGGAATACACGATGCAAGCTGTGGCAGAGCTGTCAATTCCACCACTCAGAGGTAGGAGAAATCCTGCCTTGAAAACAGAGCAAGGAAGAGGTTCCACATGGCCAAATTAGAAAAGAAGTACATATTTTATTACTCAGAAACACACTCCTGTAGAAGAGTGGCAGGTGCATTGCTCAAGCCTGTTTATATTCTGCTGGGGAGAAACAGAACAAACCACCCAGAGCAAATCCTCTTAAACCCTCATCAACTGGATAAGCAAACAAGTAATCAATGTAAAACCCTTTGGCTAGAAAAAATTCCAGTTGTCTTCACCCTCTAGGAAGACAGAAAAGCTAATAAAAAGGATTACATTTTTCATATATACTTTGCTATTACACTGAATGACTGCTTCATGTCACTCTGCTGCACTCAAGAAAGCACAAATCCTGAGGGAAACGTGCACAGAGCATATTGAATTCACACTTGGAATACAATCTTTAATTCTGAATGAGCTACCAATGAAAAACTCAACATCAGTCTGGGTTACCAGCAGCACAGGATAACAATTTGGATTGTCCCTGTGGCACAAAAAAAGCTGTGTACACCAAGAGCAAAATAAACCCAGTTGTTCTTACCTGTTTGCTGCGCCTTAAATAGTCCCAGAGCCAACAGGCAGGTCCAAGGCTGAAAATACAGAACATGATTGTTCTAAGAAGGTCAGGGATTAACACCTAAGCACATCAATGTATTTGCAGTCCAATGAGAGACTTCCTTTACTTAAATCTAAACAACATCTTATGTTTATCTCTTTCTTTGGTTTGTTTGAGCTTTGGTTGGTTTTTTTTAAAATCAAAATCATTTTCAAGCAACAGATTCAGTGTTTGATTACCTGATCTCCTCCTCAGGGCTGTGGTGTCTCCACTGGATTGGCACACAGGTAGGACAAACTACATCATCAGGACACGACAGTGCAAAATTCACTTTGACCCTGGGATAAGGATTCACTTTACTTGCCTAAGCAATAGTACAGAAGAATTCAGAAAACACTGGTTTTAACAGAGCACATACCTATAAAGCATCAGATCTATAAGATACTGTGAAACTCGAGACATGCAAATACTTTTTACATTCAATAACTACTCAAACTTGGCACAAACACAAGGAGCTCTTACTGCCAGGTTACGAGATGAAATCTCTGCTCTGTAACTTCGAACATCCTCCAGGTCCAGGGTGGCAACCAGCACCTCCTGTGGAAAGGCTTTCAACATTAGATCACTCTAAACAAACAGATAAACAGTGCTTGGCTAAAGATTCAGCATCAGCTGTGGCAGAGGAAGGGGCAAGAAACATTACTGGGGAAACAGATGGATCTGACACATAACGTGAGGAAACCTGGATGACAAATCTACTTTTTTCTGAAATCAAAATGAATCTACAAAACTGGGTCATAATTAGAACATTGCAGTCTTTGCCCTTTCTTCCTTTAGATAAGGAAGTCTAAAACAGAGTCTCTCCTCCTCATGGTGATTGCACACAAAAATGTTTCCAGGAAGTTTTTCCACTGTGACAGTTCTTCCTTCCTCACAAAAGCAGGAGAGCTGCTGCAGATAATCTGACTAGGATTGGATCTAGTTGAACAGCATAATTAAAATACACCCTTTTTAGTCTAGAAACATGGACCTAGAGCCTGGGACGTCTGGGAAGTGTTGAGCACAGATGTACTGGCAGCTGTAGGGTGAATACATTACCACATCATCAAGTGAAAATTGGGATCCTTGTGCAACTGTCTCTCCATTCATGGAAATCATGGCACAGCCATCGTAATACAGGCGATCACCATCACAGCCCTTCTGGTTGGCTAAGAGATATATTCCACCATTCTGCCAGGGAAACAAGCATGCAGGGGAAAGAAAAGAAAAAAAAAAAAGCTGTTCAGAATATAGCACCTGAAAGGATGTTAAAAATCAAAATGTTATTTCTCTGTTCCTGCCCTTCTTACAAACTTCCTCGCCCTTTACGTTGTGAATGATTTATGGCTGGGATTCTCTCTTGACAGGAGTCTGTGAGTAGCAAGAGTTATTCCCTCAACCCAAACAGAGAGAGCCACATTTCTAAATTAAAATTCTGAATTCAAACTGAGGTTGGGAAAAGCAGGAAGATGATGACAGAAGCTTTGTTTGGAAATCAGAGAGAGCAGATACTGTTAAATATAAGCAAAGCATGTTAAATCACAACGACAAAGCAGCTTTTTCACAGTGTAACATACACTCATTGCTTTATTTTTGTCCCCATCACTGTTAGATAGGATTACAGCCCAAATACTTCAATGTCTTCTCATTTTTAAAACAAACAGAACTTTCAAAGTGCACACCTTTGCTGTGGCAGAATTCACCAGGTCCACCCGGGCGTGAGCCTTCCTCAGCACGTGATGACTCCCAGAGGAGTTGGTGAAAATCTCCACACCATCAAGTCCCATCTCAATGTGAGGGCTGTCAGAGCAAAAGGCACAGAAATAAATCACTACTGTGCTGTGAAAACTGCATTAAAAATCACTGACAAGCAGAAACATCTATGCCATTGTCAGTTTTCTGCATGCCTTAGCTCAGACAAGGAGAGGGCTTTCAAAAATATCTCTTTTCTTGCACTGCCCAGCTCTTCTGTCAAAGACCAGCAGTGGCTGCAGGTCAGGAGGGCTTTTGCTGATTCTGTTCTAAATTAAATGCCTTCTACTCTACAGAAGGCCAGGTCTCAAAGAAAAAGAGAATAACATCTTCTTGGTCTGAAAGGGCAGCATGGATATACCCTGCAAGGGCAGCTGTCCCATTTTCCTCAGATTGACTTTTTTAGGATTTAGTAAATCCTAAAACAGAATCACAAGGAGAAGATTTTTTTCTGCTTTTTTTCTTTTTTCAGTGTCACAAGAAAGAAATACTAAAAAAAAAACACACCTTCAACACACCACACCTTCTACAATTACAAGGAAATTAATGTAACTGGGAGATTTGGAAAAAATATCAGGAATGTGAGACTAGAGTTACCTGTCTTTTGTTTCCTTAGGTCACTCTTTTCACTCTGCTTCTTGTTGTTATTTCTCCCCTACCTTCTTGTTTTTAACTGATTTAGTTTAATCACCTACATTTCTTTGCCATCCTGCCCCTAGCCTAGTGAGGTCTTTCCCATGATGTATTTATTGCTCCTAATTATATTTTATCTTCTTACTGGCACTTTCTGAAAGATAAATTACAGAGAAGAATAATAATCTGATCTTTTCCAACATTTATTTCAGGCAGCTCCAGGGTGTGTTTTAGTTTACTTCTTATTTCCTCTTCTCCTTTACCTGTTTGGTGCCCAGAGTTCTTCACATATTTCTGCCCCTAGGCAGGTATCTTTGGTTGCCAGCACTGCATCCCCAAAAGGAACAGTTTCCTGAGGAAAAACAAAAACACTCTTACACACATGCAGTAGAACAAGCTATTCAATTAAAAAACTTAACTACAAATCTTAGGAAAATATAAAAATCGAGGGCTTGCTTATGTGAAATTAGTGAGACAATATCAATGACATTGTACCTTCTTTCATTTTGTACCAAGTCTGAGTTAAAAAAAAAAAAAATTAAAAAAAAGCTCTGAAATGAAAATTTCTCGACTGGTTGAAATTTTGTGTTTTAATTTCAGTAATATTCAGATTTGTGCTTTGCTTAAGGACAGGAGTCAGACAATCTACAAAACAGAAACTGTCTGTTGCTAGGAGTCCCACTCATGCTTTACTGGCAACTAACAAATTTTAGATCCTTCTGAATTAACAAGGTTTAAATGATTTTAAAATTTTTTTAACCGAAAAACACATAATTCAATTCCAGTCTCAAGCACAGTTAAACTCAGCACCAAAATTGTGCAAAATATGGCAATCAATGTTCTGTATGTACAAATAACTGAGGCAGATTTAAAATTTACTTGCTTTGCTGCCACCTACTAACATCAATAAGGTTAAATTATGCTCTCATTTAATGTAACTTAGAACCACCACTGAAACATATGAATCTACAACATGACTGGCAGCAGAATTTCGGGGACTATAGTTTTTAATTGCTGAATCTGGAAGATGCTAAACTAAAAAAAAAAAAAAACAACAACTTACCTGTCCAGTCACTTCCTGAATTATCCTGGGTAGATAATATTCCTCCACGTGCCTAAAGCAGATTTATAGATTGTGAATATATAACTCACAGCATAAAAACTGGTTCTCATCTCACCTTCTAACGTTGGTTAATGAAACTGTATTGAAGTTGTATAGGGCTTTGTGTGTTTAAAAAATGAAAAAAGACCACCATATTTTCTGTGGAATGAATCAGAAATGCTAACATTTTAGGATAACAACATCTGTGCTTCAGAAAGGCATGGCAAGCATTGCTCCATCCTGGCTGGAAAGCAGAACAACAAAGAACAACCTGTCACTCTGTCAGACACAAAACAATCAGGCAACTCAGGAGCTCAGCCACCAAGAGAGCAAAAAGAGCCCCAGCCTCTCTTTATTCTTATATTTATACCTTTTTACAGACAGTTATGGATTGGATAAGGAGGTTACCACCTCTGAAATTCCATAGGTGAGAAACACAGCCCATCACATTCTCCAGCCCAGAAAGAAGAATGAAAAACAACATCCAAAGTACAAAACAATCCTTGGCCGGTTCTAGAAACATGGATTGTTTACACAAAATCTGTGAGAGCCTTTGCTACCAACTATAAACACAGCACTCTAGAAAAATCAGGGTGACACAACCCATGCCAGACAAATGCCAGATGGGAATTTCTCTTTTTGCAGGGTTGCTGCATGAACAGCTCAGAACTGACTGGGGCTCAGAGGATGGACCAGAAGAGCTTTGCTGAGACTCTCAAGCTGGAGGCACTCCCTGGCTACAGGATGAGTGCACAGCATCAGAGAGGAGAGCCAGGCATGTTCTGCAGCATCATCAGGTAGGCAGCTTTTATTCCCTGCAGTTCTTTAAGTTCTGACAGAGCTCATCCATGTCAATGTTTGCCAGCTCAGCACTGGGATGAGGCAATCCCAGATAAACACAGCCCCTTCCATCCTGAGCTGGGTGCTCTGAGAAAGCAAACACCAGGAAAATCACACTTTACACTGCTTGTAGGGTCAAGGAGCCCCACTTGTTCTCCCAGCTCAGCAACTCAGAGCCTGACTGCTCAATATGCTTCCTAAGCAAGCTGCAGCCACAGAGCTTGGCTGGCTCTGTCTTGCTGCTCTCCCTGCACACATTTCAGCCCTGCTGCTGTGTGTGGCTGCAAACAGCAATTTTTAACACAATTTTAACAATGGCCAGCATACCTTGCTTTGCTCCATGGGGTGAACCATCTAAGTTCCCTGTAGTTTCCTGCATTTGCCAGTGAAATTTTTGGTCTGATCAGAAGAATCTTCCTTAAATCATAAAACAAAACAGAAAAGCTGGGTTAAGACACAATGTACAGCCACACGAGGTTATATTTGAACACTGATTAAGATCAACTCCTTTTTTTCTTTTATAATGTTCTTTTAAAGTTTCTGTTTGCAGACTCAAGGTGTTTTTCTAAACTCTTTCAGAAAGCAGTGGGAATTCAGTTTCCACAAATTCAGAAAAGAAAAAATAGATCATGAAAAACCTCAGTTGTCTCTCTCAAAATTTAGCAAACAGGAAGATAAATCCACCACTCTACATAGCACTGAAGAATCTTTCTTGTAGGCCACACTGGTGTCTGAAAAGATAATGTGTTACCTCACAAAACACATCAAGAATCACTTACTTATTTAAAAAGATCACTCGACAGTTGTAGCGAACATTTCTGTGCAGAACAGGCCTGTGAAAATGAGAAGCAAAATTAGCAGTGACTGCACTCACTAAATGAAATTATAAAAAGCTACAGAACCTACTTTACTGCATGAAAATTATTCCTAAGACCTCACTAGAGGGAATCAAGCTAAACAATGTATCAAGTTTTAGCTTCTGATTTTTTAGTTAAAGTAGTTGTTTGAAAAAATCAAGAGTTACTGACTGTGCTGTCAGTCTCAGATGTATCAACCCCTACCTGAGCCTTAGGAACATGAGCAGACCAGGAGATTCCCCATGGCTGGGCCAGGTTATTTAATCAAACATCACCTCCTGTGACACTGCCAACCCAGTCCAAAATCAAACTACCTTTACACATTGATAAAAATACTGACACGTTCATTTTACAGACATAATTTACCACTCTTCCCTGTCATACACTGGCTTTTGTGATTTTTACATACACTTATGTTGCTTTAGGATGTCTGTCAGTCAGAGCAGCCCCCACATTCCTATAAGACAGCCAATTTATAAAGCCTTTTGTCTTACATCTCACACAAAGACTGACCCATGGCAACAGGGCCCAGGCAATAAGGTTTCCAATATACAACTGTAATTATCCTATTTCCCTCTTGAAGGGCTCAGCCACCAACAATCTTTGAAAGGATTATCTTTCAGAAAGTGTTCCTCACATTGCAGTCCTGGCATGGGAATTAAAAGGGGAAAAGCAGTGCAGGTGCTAAGATAAGTTTGAAAGTTTGGTGCAGAGTCCTCACTATCCAGAGCATGGCATGTGCAGCATTCCCTAAGGGCTCACCCCTTTATCACGGGAAGACAAGAAGAAAACTTACATTCCCACATCACAGATAATGTCTTGAGTAGCTGGAGACTCCAAGAGCTTTTCCAGAACTTGAAACGAATGCAAGAGTGTGTCTGACTCATAATAGTGATCTGAGCAGCCGTAACCACTGTGTGTGTATAAAAACAAGGAGAAATAAAAAATTCAGCCACCTCAGCACCAGAGCCAAAGAACTAAAATTACTACAGACAGGGACCACCTCACCCACACGGGTAATTTATACAGAAAATGAAGAAGCAGTGCTGTCAACATCATCCCTACTCAGAGCATTTAAAACTCTGCAGCGGTTTATATCACCCCATGACATTCCTTCCAAGGACAGAAATCAAAGCACTAGAGTTCCCCTGAAGGAAAACTCACTGAAACAGGTAAAGAATTATCGCTATCAGTCAGGTTTCCAAGACAAGAGACCCAGTCCTGTGCTCACAACCACCGTGCTTTTCTTTGCACCCGCATGCTGTAAAGGACGGCTTTGGGCACTGCTGATGCTCTTCCTGGCCGTTCTTCCACAATTAATGCAATCGCACCAAATCCAGCGCCCTCACCAGATTTCGAGCTCTGGCCCCAGCCGGTACCGGGCTCCTTTGCTCTTGGCGATGCCGATACCTGGAAAATGTTGGAAGCGCACTGCGTGAAACAGGCACGGGCTGTCCCCGCGGGAGAAGAGAAGGAAGGAGGGAAGGAAGGAGCGGGAGAGGCTTCCCGATGGCCGGGGGCAGCCACCCCTCTCGGCACTTACTTCTGACAATCCTCTCCAAGTTGCCCTCAAAGTCCAGAGCCCACTGGTTCAGGGCGCAGGTGGCCACGGTCACTGCCCGACCCATGGCGGCCCCGCC
>VZTZ01031738.1:49506-60256 GCA_013400955.1 Drymodes brunneopygia
GACACGCTCCAGCTCCTCAATGTCTTGGATTAAGGTGTCCAAAATTGACCCCACGATCCGAGGTGGGGCCTCAGCGGTGCCCAGAACAGGGGGCCGGTCACTGCCCTGGTCCTGCTGGCCACACTGTTGCTGACACAGGCCAGGATGCCATTGTCCTTCTTGCCCACCTGCGCACACCTGGGCTCGTGTCCAGCAGCTCTCGGCCAGCACCCCCAGGCCCTTTTCTGCGGGGCCACGGGAAATTGCACAAAACGGTCAGGGGAACGTGGAGAGTTCAGTAACAACCCCGGCGCCCCAATCTTATTTAGGGACTCTGCGGCCGCTTTGGTAACAACTCCCTGTGGCCGCCTAAAGTAACCAGCCCGGCGCGCTGCAGGGGCATGTTGTGACCCAAGAGCAGGTCTAAATTATTTCCTTGGACATCAGCTCCCACTCCTCCAGAACGTTTGGGTTGATTCAGCGATGCCCGAAGCGCCCAGGCCCCCGCGTTCCTGCCGAGCGCGGGAACCGGGGCAGGGGGCGGAGCCCGCGCAGCGCGCGTTCCTCGGCCCATGGGACCAGCACGCGCGGCCACCAATGGGAAGCCGCGGAAGGGGCGAGGCGGGCGGGGATTGGCCGGGACCGCGGAGCGGGGGCGGGGTCGCGGTGAGGGGGTGGAGCCC
Organism: Drymodes brunneopygia; assembly: GCA_013400955.1. NCBI lineage: Eukaryota > Metazoa > Chordata > Aves > Passeriformes > Petroicidae > Drymodes > Drymodes brunneopygia. The sequence continues at coordinate 50,169 of VZTZ01031738.1, forward strand.
GGTGGGAGCGGTCCCGGCTGAGGGGGCAGAGTCGGAGCGGCGGCGGCCCCGAGGAGCGGGCCCGGTGTGACAGTGATCCTTTATCAGTGACCCTCGGCGAGGGACTGAGCCCCGGCGAGGGAGTGACCCCCGGGCCCGTGGGTGGGTACGTTCCTTCCTTATCCTGTGTGCGATCGGGCCTGGAAAGGAGCCAGCCGTGTGGGCAAAGGGGAGCGACGAGCCGCCTTCCCCTCACATCGCTTCTGAAATGAAGCCTACAGGGTGCTGGACGAAGCGGTGTTAGGATGGGATAGCGGAGATTCGGATTGCGTATTAAAATTGCATTTCGCTGTTGGTGTAGTCAGGTGTAGGAACAGTTTGCCCAGCAGGAGGTGGATGCAGAGGGTACGGCCGGGCTCGGTCAATGTCCAGGTAATGGATCGGGATCGCGGTGATGAGGGAACATCGGGCCGGGAAAGCAGGCCACGGTTCAGATCATAATGTGATGATCTTTACCTTAAGAAGTGTTTGATCAGACCGAAAGAAAGCTACAGTGCATGTTGCACAGAGAGAAGGAGGTGTTGCTGAGTAAGTCATTCTCCATTCCTGCTGAGTTTTGATTTAGACAGTATTATATCTTGTTTTATATGGTATAAATGACATATATGCAGCAAGGACTCTGGGCAAATCCAGTTTGACAAGGTCCAATACAGATAATGTTACAATAGCAATTTCTCAAATTAAGAAAAGCAGTTAAGTTACAGAACTTTGTATTCAGAGATTTATGAGAACATGGCGAAATATTTTCTTTCCTTTTGCATCTACATGTAAGTAATAAGCCATACATTATGTATGCATCTTAAAAGAAATTTCCAGTTAGCAAGAATTTTAATGGATTTCTTTGATATCAGTGTTTTGATTATGTTTTGTTGAATGTAAGTTCATAGGGAATTGGTAAAGATTTTTTGCTTCCTCTCCTCCACCCCCAAATTTCACGTGGTCTGAAGGCTATACAATAAATTTTAGTAACTTTTATTTGTGTCTCTTTTGTAGAGGCATAAGAATTACTGAGAATCAGCTGGAGCAATAGGATTAATATTTTCTTTCCTACAGGACATCATGGCAGCCCATCACGATAAAAAACTTGCTGAAGAAAGAAAACACCAAAACATGAAAAATGATACTAAAGCATCTCAAGGCCAGTGGGGAAGAGCATGGTGAGATAAGCTGATGACCCTGAGTAGTCTTTGTATTTCCAATTGCTTCATCCTTCCTCTTGGAGAAGCTGTATTCCTTTTAAACTTCCCTCTGTTAATGACAGATTGTTGTCTTGCCCTGTTCTGGAAAGCTCATGGGTAACTTGCTGTAGCAACAGGTGCTGGAGAAGAGTTCTTCAAGTTTTTTAAGGCAGAGAGTTTGCCAGATGGTTTGGGTTAAAACACACTCCTTGCAAAAAAGAAAAGCAAATCATAAAAATTGGTAAAATTAGTGGTTCCTTCAAGGAAAGAAATATTACCTTGAGATCTGGAAAACAGGCATCCTGGCATCTGAGAAGTCCTGCTGTGGCAAGATTTATGACTCATATCCCAGTTCTCAAAGAGTTGGGCAAGTTTTAGTAGGGCATTGTATTGCAGCTGGGAGCAGCAACAGTGGCACAGCAAGTTCAGCTGGCTGTCAAGAGCCTGTCTTTTCCATGTTTCCAAACTTTGTACAGTGTTCTTTGGATTCCATTATCATTTCCAACTGAATACTGTACCATTAGAGCTGTGATTGCCATCAAAAACACAAAGTCTGTAATAATCACCTGGTTTTTGGAGGGGAGGTTTTATCTTATCTCTTGCTCTGATCAACTAGCGTAGTTTTAGAGCCGTTTGTGGTAAAGTGTGTTCTGTGCTGAGTTTTTTGTGGCTGTTTGACCCCCAGACATGTCTGTGTCCTGAACACATTTTCAGTTTTCATCCAGTTAGTCCAGAAGTTCCACTGAAAAAATTATCTGATGTAACTCATCTATCTGAAAGCTGGCGAAACAAAAAGCTGTGTTTTGGATTACAGGGAGGTGGACTGGTTTTCCTTGGCAAGCATCCTTTTCCTGCTCATGTTTGCACCTCTGATCGTGTACTACTTCATCATGTCCTGTGCCCAGTACCAGTGCTCTCTGACTGCTCCCCTCCTGGACCTGCTGACAGGGAATCAACATCTGTCTGACATCTGGAACAGGACCCCCACACTGACCTCTAGGGCTGCTGGCATCTATTTCCTCTGGGTCACTTTCCAGGTACCTTATGGAGTTATGATCTGGATGCAGTGTCTGGTTTCTCCCACAGCTGTTGGATGAATCCTTTTGCATGGTGGAATGCTACACTGGCATTTACTCTTTGGTGTTTCACACTTTTCAAGGCTTTTTGGAATCCAAACGAAGCTTATGTACTTGGAAAATAAATATGTAGGGAACATACAGAAATATTCCTTGTGTGACATATTCCTTATGAGGTTTTTAAGAAAAAGCAACTATGTAACAACAATACCCATTTGTTTTCAATTAATAGACAAGAAAATAGATCAAAACCAAAGGACGAGGAATTGAGTGTTGTTACCAACTGTCCTGCCTCCCCTCCAAACAAGGATGACAGCCTTACATGAAATACATCTTTAGAGCTGTATAATGTATTAGAGCTTAGATGTATTATAATAGAGTTTATAATGTATTTAGAGCTTAGATGTATTGCTAGTCTAAAATCACAACAGCTAAATATTGCCGTGTTGGCTTACCCAATACTTAACAGAAACTTAATAGAAATGTTATATTTGGATTATGTATGTAAGGGATAGTGTTTTGTGGGGTTTTGTGTTGTCTTGGTTTACAGTGAATACATTCTGTCTCTTCTAGGTGATTTTGTACATGTCCATTCCTGATTTCTGCCATAAATTTCTCCCTGGATATGTGGGAGGTGTACAAGAAGGTGCCATCACCCCTGCTGGTAGGGTCTTCCTTGGAATACATGCACACCATGCAGTCTTCTGAAATTACAGTANACAGCTGTTGGATGAATCCTTTTGCATGGTGGAATGCTACACTGGCATTTACTCTTTGGTGTTTCACACTTTTCAAGGCTTTTTGGAATCCAAACGAAGCTTATGTACTTGGAAAATAANAGAGAAATCATTTCATGAGCACTTGATTGATCTTCTGTGTATTCCCTGTGTACCCATATTAATTAAAAGCTGTATTAATGCAGGGTCACTAACACTCCATTTTTACTTCATATTTTAGGTGTCGTGAATAAATATGAAATCAATGGACTTCAGGCCTGGATCATTACCCATGTGCTTTGGTTTGCAAATGCTTTTTGCTTCCACTTCTTCTCACCTACCATCATTTTTGACAACTGGATTCCTCTCCTGTGGTGTGCCAATATCTTGGGAAATGCAGTGTCCATGTCTGCAATGACTAGAGGCTACATTTTCCCTACCAATGCCAAAGACTGGTATGTGAATTTTAGTAATGACAGAACACTAGGTGTCAGAGATTAAAATTGTTAAATAAAAATCAGGTATATAAATTAAATGACAGAATATATTTGGCTGGCACAGAGAGCTAGGCCAGTGAATGGCAGTGGCTCTTGGCTTCACCAGCACCATCCCCTGTGTTTGATGCTGCACACCCTGGGACTGGCAGCCTCAGTGTCCCAGCTACACCCATCCTACAAATAATTATACTTAGACTGTTCAGAAGTGTTACCAAGAGTGAACTTGGGCACCTCTGAAATTCTACAATTTATGTCTATTAATGTATGACTTCACTTGGGTCAGTTTGTGTTACCTTGCACAACGCCAGATGGTTTTATGATTTTTATTATCACTACATCAAATTAATCTGAATTGTGCAGTCAGAGTAGCAATTACCTGTATTTGTATATAACTCTGTACATTTTTAATTTGATTTATGTTTTACAGCAAATTCACTGGGAACTTCTTTTATGACTACATGATGGGGATTGAATTTAACCCTCGAATAGGCAAGTGGTTTGATTTCAAGCTGTTCTTCAATGGGCGCCCTGGGATTGTGGCCTGGACTCTAATCAACCTTTCCTTTGCTGCCAAACAGCAAGAGCTGTATGGTGAAGTGACAAACTCCATGATCCTTGTGAATGTCCTTCAGGTAAATGCTGAGGAGGAAATTAAGAAACCAGTTTGGAAATAAGCTAGTAAGAAAGTAGGGAAAAAACTCTTTCTGTGGAAATGAAACGGAGGTGTTTTTTCCTGGCCTGAAACAAGCTCATTCAGTGATGTTGTGCTGGGACTTCCTTGGATTTATTCCCTGATCTGTGTAAATGGAAGCCTGCTCAACCAAAGCTCTGTCCCCCTCTTTGTCACCCCTGTGACTGACTCTAAGGTGAAGAGAGGTCGGGGTGCAGTTGTGAGTTCACTTCCCAAGTGTTTGTCCTTGATTTGTACACTTGCCTTAATCATCCTACAGTTGCTTTATCTGTCTAGATAGATATTGTGTATCCAGATGGTATTTATGTGATAGTTCTTCCTAACTGTGTCCAGAAATGTCTGGTTTTGAAGTGCTAACATAAAAACACCAATGAATTTTGAGGTCACATCACAAGGCAGCACAGACATTCAGCTGATGCTGTTAAACAGGGTAACTGGTGACAGTGCTCTGTTATTGATGTGAAATTGTTCTGTTGCAGGGTATTTATGTTCTGGACTTCTTTTGGAATGAAGCCTGGTACTTGAAAACCATTGATATCTGCCATGATCATTTTGGATGGTATTTGGGCTGGGGAGACTGTGTTTGGTTGCCTTACCTCTATACTTTGCAGGTAAAAATGTGTACACTGTGTATTTGGGCTAACAGGAATGAAACTTTCCAGAAACATTCTTCCCAGCATTTGTACCTTAAATATCTCTAAGCAGTTTAACTGTTGAGAAAGCATTGCAACACTGTTTGCATCAATTCAGGTGTAGGAAGGCTTCCTGTCCCTGCATGGATTTGACATCTTTTCCTCTCCTGCCCTTCTTTTGTGCCTCTTTCTGTTACTGTCTATTGTGTCTGTATACTTTTCTAAATCTTCCTCTTTCCTTTTTTTTAACTGCTGCTTGCTGAGGGTCTTTTGGTCAGTGGTGGTTTGTTTGAGTTTTGTGTTGCCCTGGTTTTACAGGGCCCCATGACTTGTAACATTGTAACTGTAGTTTCCCATGCTTTTTCTGTAAACATGGTCTTTTTTTTTCTTAGCTGCCCAGGATTATTTTGCACTTGTGGAATTGTTTTTCATTCCATTCCCTGGGATGGAGAAAGATGATTGACCATCTCTTTGTCCTGTAAACCTTCAGGGGTGTTGACCCTTTTCACCAATCCTTGATTGTCTTTGGTAACATATAAAAATAGGAAAATAAAGAAGGGCAGGGCCCTTTTGGTTGGTGCTGCCTGGAGATTCAACTGCTGCTCTGAGACCCGCGTGTTTCTTCTGTTGCCAGCTGTGCAACAGGTTTTGTTCCTGTTTTTTCCTTCTGTCCAAGTTTGCATCCTTGCAACTTTTCTCTTCTTGTTTCATAAACAAGTGCAGTTTTGGAGACAGAAAGAGAGAAGGAAACAGTAGGATGCAGAGATTTCTGAAAGTTTTCTGCAGTTTTACTATTGCAGTAGATTTTTCTACTCTTTCTTCTGGTCTGTTGTGGGTCACTGTAACCAAGGAATTGCTCTGGTGTGCTGAGCCTCTGCCAGAAGTAAACAGCTGATTGTTCTTGTGCTCCCCAGGGCCTGTATTTGGTTTACCACCCTGTCCAGCTGTGCACAACTCACGCTGCAGGCATCCTGATCTTGGGCTTGCTGGGCTATTACATCTTCAGGGTGACCAACCACCAGAAGGATCTTTTCCGTCGCACCAATGGCAACTGCAGGATCTGGGGGAAGAAGCCAGAGTACATCGAGTGCTCCTACACATCCGTGGATGGCACCAAGTACTACAGCAAGCTGCTGACCTCTGGCTTCTGGGGCTGGGCACGCCACTTCAACTACACAGGAGACCTGATGGGCTCTCTGGCCTACTGCCTGGCTTGTGGCTTTGAGCACATCCTGCCTTACTTCTACATCATCTACATGACCATTCTGCTCACCCACCGCTGCCTTAGGGATGAGCACCGGTGTTGCAGCAAGTATGGGAAGGACTGGGAGCGCTACACGGCTGCAGTGCCCTACCGGCTCCTGCCTGGGGTATTTTAAGGCTAATGAAGGATCCAGGGGAAAGGAAAATGGAGAAACATTCAGGCATATGCAGTGTTTAAAGTAACTGAAGTGAGGCACTGGAACGCCGCGTTTTTTTAGAAGACTCTCTTAATTGGAATACCCTTCTGAATCTCCCCGTTTCCGAATTAACTTGGAACTTAAGGAAAGATGCGTGTATTGAGACTCCTGAGAAATCCCAAAGCTGGCAGGTGGCCTTACCCTGGGTAATAGCAGGGTTCTGGGAGCAGTTTGGAGTCCCTCAGGAGAGAGGAAAACGAGTTCTGTCATCTCTTTAGGAAAGAAGTTTTCTGATGCTGTTGCTTGTGACTGTCAGAACCTACAACTGGGAACAACTGCAAAAGAGGTTTGATTGTTGGGTGCTGGTCAAGAGATGAAAGGTGGAAATGCTGAACTGCAGAAGCTGATCTTAAAAATTTGTGAGAACTGTTATAAATAAGTGCCATTTTCAGCACCTGACAATATGGAACATGACCAACTGAGTTTTATTTTGCTACTGAAACCAGACTTTGTGAAGCTACTGAGCTGTGCTGTTTGGGCATGGATAGAGTTAATTTTTTGATTGTAGCTGGTATGGGCGTAGTTTTGGATTTGAGCTGAGACAGTGTTGATAACACAGAGATGTTTTCACCATTGCTGAGCAGTGTTTACACAGCATCCAGGCCTTTTTGCATCTCACCCCACCCACGGGGGAGTGGGCTGGGTGAGCACAAGGAGCTGGGAGGGGACACGGGCAGGACAGCTGACCCTAACTGAGCCAAGGAATACCCCAGGCCATATGGGATCCTGCTGAGCACACAAAGCTGGAGGAAGAAGGAAGTGGGGGATGTCAGGAGTAGATGGTATTTGTCATTCCAAGTCACCATGACATGTGATGGAGCCCTGCTTTCCTGGAGGTGGCTGAACATCTGCCTGCAGGTGGCAAGTGGGGAGTAGATCGCTAATTTTGCTTTCTTTGTGTGCATTTTTTCCTTTACCTATTATTAAATTGTGTTTATGTCAACCCATGAGTTTTCTCCCTTTCCTGATTGCCTCCCCCATCCCACTGTGGAGGAGTGACTGAGCAGCTGTGGGGCAGAGTTGCCAGCTGGGGTTTAACCATGACAGTCCCCCCTCAAGGATCTGGGGGTCCCTGTTGTCCCCACAGCCCTGGGATGATGGTGACCACAGGCCCCATCCTGCTCTGCACAGGCCCAGAGCCACTGAGAGCTGGAGGTCACCCCATGCCAGGGTTTCTCCTCAGGCCTGAGGAGATGGCATTGCTCTGGGGGCTGCCAGGGTCCCACCTCACCTGGGAAGCCTGCAGGTGTTTGACCATAACCTGGGAAAACACCCACAGGTGTCAAATTCTGACTGCTTCCAGTGCAAACAGGACATAATTACTGTGGATTATTCTGACCTGAGCCACATTTCTGGGGAAGAGATGGCAGAAGGAACAGAGGGCAGAGGAAATGAGAGCATCTGTGCAATGAAAGCCTGCTCTCACCGTGGGAAGGGGCAGGCATGACAGTGCAGGACAAGGATGAGGTGACTGTAGTGTCAGTGAGGAGGTGAGGGACCTTCATCACAGCCCAAGCACTGGGGAGTGCTGCTTTTGTGGGGAGGATGATGATCCTGCTGTCAGAGCAGAGGGCACTGAATTCCTCTCTGAGAGCTGCTGCAAAGCAAAACAGCCAGACCTAGAGGAGGGTGTGGACGTGAAAAAGCAAAAAGGCAGTGCTTCACATGAAATCAGCACAGTGGTTCAGACATGGAGAAAGTGTGGCATGAAAGGACTTGAGTAACAAGGACAGTAATGGATGTTATCTACATGGTGAAGGTAGAGGTCACAAACTCATTTGTGATTTTTGTTCCTGATGAGGACTCCTCTCTGTTCATCCCCTTGTACCAATTCCATTTCCATGGTAACAATCGCATCATCTACCTGAACATCCACCTCTTTCATGCAGTCTTGTCATGGCTGTCTACTGTCCCCTGACAGTCCTTTGTCTTTGCTTTTTGGAGGCTGCTGTCTTGGAGCAGATTATTCACTTCAGATATTTGTCCTTCTTTCCTTTCTGTTTCTGAACAGACAATCCTTTTCTTTGCCCTTTGTCATCCGGGAGTGAACCAAATGTCCCTTCTGACTTTCTCAAAAATATCTGTGTGCTATCAATTATGAAAATTAATGGAATCATATATATTTAAGAGATTACCAGGAAGCTGGAGGAGAATGCCCTGCCTTATTTTTCTTACAAGGCTGTTAACTGATCAGCAGAGCAGACCATATTCCCAGACATGACTCTCTCAGCTGGATCAGGGATGCTGTAAGCCCAAAGATCCAAATTGGAATGCTACCCCAACCCACAGCCCATTTCCCAGCTTATCCTGTGCTGCAGGAGCAGCAGCCTAATCTGTGTGGTGCTCCAGGAAGAGTGTGAGCCATGCTGAAGTGTTTCAGGTTGTTCTTTGTTTTTGTCACAGCCAAGGTGAAATGCTCGTGGTGGAACTCCCAGAAGAGCACAAGAACAGGACCATGCTTTGTGTTAGGAGCACTAAAATATCCATGGGGACTGAGAAAAACAAAAATAGTGGGAAAGTTCATCTTCAAACTATAAAACAGAGCAAGAGTGAACCTGAGGCTGAGAAGAGCTTCCCCCTCCACCTCCAGGGCTGAAGAACTTCCCTTGGTGGCCTCACACAGGCTCCTTGTGTGCTGCTGGCACAGTGACCCAAAGGATGCCAGCTCCTGTCCTGGCCTCTCCCTGGGGCTCCGTGCAGAGGATGTGGGATCTCCTCACCCTCCTGGGGCTGTGGGATCTCCTCACCCTCCTGGGGCAGAGCCAGGGGATGGGCAAGCAGGGCCCAGGCAGGGTTTGACAATGAGCAGTTGTTTTAGGGAGCACTGGGAGCCCCTGTGCAGGCTGGCTGTGTCCCCCTTTGCTGCTGGTGGGATGTCGGGGTGCTTCACCCCCTCTTGGGCTTTAAATCATTCTGAAGTTTGGATTTCCAGGGCAGCCAGGCTCAGACAACACCCTGCCTGAACTTTTGAGGATCACACATGAAAATTTTTATATAGAATGGTGACGTGGGCTTCCTCTGCTGTGTAATAGTGTGGCACAAAGCACATCCCAAGAATGCCTTCTTTAAAAAGCAGACTCAGTCCAAATTTACATCCAAAGACTTTATTTCTGAAAAAAAGAAAACTACACACCCTTTTCAGTAAAAGTTCTCACAGCATTCCAAAGCAGCTAATACCATTTTGCATTTACACATCTGTAATTTTACAGATGAGGATTAAAAGGCCAAAAATCTGCCTTTAACCCAGGGTCACACAGGAAACCAGTGCCAGCCCACTGTCACCCTGCTTTTTGCAGTGTTCTATGTTTTTGCTTCTGTAGTAGAAGTTCCCATGCATTTTCTATAAATATAGTCATTGTTTTTGTAACCAGCCTAGATGGTTTTAAACTTTTGGATTGTTTTCATTCCTTTCTCCTAAGGCAGAGAAAGATGATAGACTATGTCATTATCCTGTAAAATTGTAGAGGTGATAACCTCATTGACCAATCCACGATTGTCTTGAGAAAGATATAAAAATGAGAGAATAAAGAAAGGCAGAACCTTCTTTTTCTGGTCCTGCCTGGTGGTTCCTGACCTACTACTGAAAAATCTACGTGTTTCTTTCATGTCCAACAATGCAACAGCCCAGCTTCCTTCCAGCGTGAGTGTTGCTCTGTCAGACACGAAACAATCAGGCAACTCAGGAGCTCAGCCACCAAGGCTGGGCAGAGAGCAAAAAGAGCCCCAGCCTCNCAAGGCAGAGCATCACTGGTGCAGCCCAGCAGTCTGTACACTCCTAATTGTACTCTGGAACTCCTTT
>VZTZ01031740.1:0-52062 GCA_013400955.1 Drymodes brunneopygia
TGTGAGGGCTCAAAACCTTTTAATGACAGAGTGAAGGAGGCTTGAGTAATCAATAAGGCAACCAGTGATAACGCAATACCTTTGATCTGCTTTTGCTTACTCAAATAGCAGCTCCTTAAATCTAGGAAGAAAGAAATACACTGACCAGACACACCTACAAGTAGACTCCAGGAGTTACACATTTACTACTGCTCTACTACCAAACAACATAAGGTAAGTTAAGTAACTGCAAAGTTGCAGGCACCTTTTAAAATGTGCTTCTAGCCAGCTGTAGAGAGCTGTGAATTCCCTTACAGTTTAGATGTTAAACCTGAAGACATAAAGGACTTCAAATACTAAGTAGTTAACTGCCAGTCAATTTTAAAACAAAAAAATTAAAACACATACAAGACAATATTTATCTTGCAATTAGTTTTATGCCACATTGTTTCTCACCAGCCTGTTTATTTCCAACCCCTCCTATCCAAACAAGCCAGAAATAGCTCTCTGACTCCTGAAATGTCCCAGATCCAGCCATTCTGTAACTCGAAGCAGTCTAAGAGCTAAGACAGCCCTGCCGGCTACAGACCTTACAAAGGCATACCCTAATCCAGCCTGCATTAGAGAAATTATCTCTGCTCCGCACTTTTATGCCATCTTCTGCTCAGGAAACGTCTCCCTGCCAGACAGCACCAGCACAACACTAGAAATATGAAGAAGAAACAAAATGAATCAGGAAAGCAGTAAGTTAAGCAAGGAAACAGGCCAGGGTGGGATGAGGTAACATAGTCTTGAGAAGTAAAATTAAGTTTAGTCCCACATCAAGCCTGGCTGGAGTCTTCTGTTCCCAACTTGTCCCTAGGACTGCTGTCACCTAGGGCCATCACCATGGCAAGTAATGAAGGCATAAAAGAAGAAAAGTCAAGTGCCCAGCACGGCCGGGTCCAAGGATACTGTGCAGTCTCATGAAAAGCCAACAAGCCAATTAGCTATTCTGAACAGTCACACTAAAAAATTACTTCTGTAGACCTTCTGTTCTGTTTGAAGGCAGAGAGACCTAAATTTGGATCTGTATGCTAAGCCTGGCACATCTCTGAAATAAGCTCACCAGCAGCAGCAGCAGCAACAGAAAGCCAAGCGTAGGAGCCAGCAGAAAAAAAACCAGAAGCGCAAGCTGTACAGTTCCAAGGTGGAAGAAATATCTTGCTGGCAGGAGAAATACACCGTTGTTCCAAAAAAAAAAAGAAAGGGAAAAAATACATCCCAAACAAGACAACAAACAAAACAAACCTGACCTCGCAAGCTTTAGGCACCCTCCTATTGAGACTGATTATGCAAAAGCTGGTTTTCTTCCAAGGACACCACCAGACGTAGGTGGACAAATCCCACTGGTACAGGCAGGGCTGCTGAGAAGGCATTTAAGATCAGAAGATAACATTTAAACCCTCCATTCCCACAGGAGGGAAATTCCCATACTTCATGCTTGCTGGGACACATTCAGTTCTTTGCTGTACTCTGGAAGTGTCTCAAACTCACTGCTGCTGTTTTCCTCTCACACTGGATGTGCTCATCATGTTTGGGCCATACCAGCTACTCCACAACCTCCTTGAGAAGGCACTAAAGGGTAGAAGAAAATATCAATCTGCTCTCAAAGTTCCTCGTAGTGCATTCCTGCAGATAGTTTGTCGTGCTCACAATGTCAGCTCACCTTTAACATTTTGTCCACAGTAACTCTATGTGTCCTTCTTGGTAGCGCTGCACAAAATCCAGTCAGTCCCCAGCCTGGCCAATGCCACCATCCAGTTCAGCCTATGACAAATACTCAGATTTATCCACAAATAATACCCATTTAATTCCTTTTAGGTTGGTAATGCTGCCTCTTGTAACACCATTGCAGCAGACTTAAGCCAAGTAGGAGTAACATGAGCTGCACCAACTGTTGCAGAAGTGCTGAAAGACGCGGAAGTTTGTGGGGTCTAAATCAACCAAGGACTTACAAGAGGCTCAGGCTAGGTCTTAATTCAAAGGAGTGTATATTTGACTAATGGTTGCCATGCAAACTTCTTATCCAGCATTTCCCAATTTCTGTTTAAAGAAACCTTTTGTGCCCAATGATTGGTGAAATTGGCTGTACTCCTGCAAATAGTACCAAAACTGATACTATGCTGCAAAGGTACTGCAAATATTTCTCAGAGGCAACAAAAATGAAAACACTTTGATAAGTGCTGTTTTACTGGGGAAAACAACATTTTCTAGCCATTACAATTTTTTTCCCACAGGCACGAATCCTTGCCATTTCAAAACAAGCCATTGTGATTGTCTCTGATATATTTCATGCGAATGCTTCCTTGCTACCTTGTTCTCTGTCCCTTCTTGCTATCATAAAGTAAGCCCATACATTCCTAAGACAACAAATACCCATCTTTAATAAACTAATGGTCTGTGTAACATCTATCACAATGGAGCTTTGCTACTAGATTAGAAGTTTTAAGTATTACTATACAAGTAAATAACAATTTTTAGCCAGGTTAATAACAAGAAGCCTAGATAAGCAAGTCCTAGCAAAGAGCTGCAGCAGGCAATTGCTTGGCAGAAAAAGAAGCACAAAAAAATGAAAAATTTTTTGAAAGAACTAGACTGAAATAGCAAACTTCCTTTGAATATTCTATTAGAACTGACAAAAGACTCAAAACTCTCTGAACAGAGTCTCTTAGTAAATTATATTTCCTAATATCATCTTCTAATAGCTGATTAAGCCCTGCAGCCCAGCAAGCCAAGGCAGCCCGCTATCTGATCTCCGCTCTCACAGATACTCAGAAAGTTCTCTTGGGTATGTAGGCTGCCTTGCCAGATAAACCAGAGCATAAATCACAGAAAAGAACTGAGCACCACATTCCCTGTCGCTTGGCTTTCCACTTATATTTGTATAAAACCACATAGGACAGCAAAATATTTTCATAGGTAGGAGGCATTTATCCATTGTAGAACAAGTGAAGTTAAAGGCCAGAAAATCAGCACCCAGCCATCCTTGCTGCAGAGTGCTTGTTGAGGCAAAACCATCTGATCCTGTCTCCTTCATCTGTAGTAGGAGTTCTGCTGCTGATTTTCAAGGGAAGAATCTCAGCGTCTCATTTAATATACCCAGAAGTTCCCATTAAATCTACGGCAGATTACCTGAATTTAGGATTGTTACATATGGGTTTTGCTGAGGTAGCTGGAGTCCATGAGCAGAAAATGTCACAGAATCACAAAATCAGCTAGGTTGAAAGAGACCTTTGAGATCATCCATGACCAAACACCACCTTCTCAACCAGGCCATGGCACTGAGTGCCACATCCAGTCTTTTCTTAATCACCTCCAGGGACAGTGACTCCATCATCTCCCTGGGCAGCCCATTCCAATGCCCAATGACTCTTTCTTTGAAGAACTTCTTCTTAATTTCCAGCCTAAACTTCCTTTGGTGCAGCTTAAGACTGTATCCTCTTGTCCTGTCGCTAGTTGCTGGGAGAAGAGACCCCCACATGGCTACAACCTTCTTTCAGGCGGTAATTCTGCCAGCTGCTGCTCCAATGAGAAAAGGAAATCTCAAACTTGAATTGATTTTTTGGAGCAGCGCAGTAAGACACAGTAGTCTGTGAACTAGCAGGTAAAGCATTCAACAAAATGAAGAGTAGCAAGAGAGAGGTATTTGGGTCTGGAAGCATATGGACTGTTTGGAATTAATATGCTGGCTGGCACTTACCAACTATGATCAAAGGTGTATCTTAAAGCTCACCACAGCAACCCCATGATCCAACCATTCACTGCCTATTTCTGAGAACAACAGAGGAGGAAAAGAAATAAAGAACCTATGTCATTACTAAATGCATTTCAATATTTCTGCTCCTCATTTAACAGAGCTGGTGCAGATACAAGAGAAGGATGCAGGGAAGAACATTTCTCACTCAGAAATTTCCCAGCTTGTATTTGTATTTTGCATCCATCTTGAGATTGGACTAAACTGCAAAGGAGCAGGGAGATGACAGAGGAGAGGCCAAACCAGCAATGCTATCTCATACTTCCTTCTAGCTTGCAACTGTAGAGACGTCAGAGCTTTCAGCTCGTACACCTGGCAGATTCAGCGGTGCAGCTCTAGATTTCCAAGGTCCTCATTAATCATTTCCCCCAGAGCTCCATGGTAGACAGCTTCTTATTGTGTGACCTTAGGGGAGAAGGAATCCAATTTTTATAGTGTATTTTCCTGGGGGACTTTTCCTATTGACACACCAGTAGGTGCCTTGGCAGTTGACCACAAACCCAGCCACTGCAACAGATCTGTCTCAGCCTGGAGAAGCAGATTGGGTCAGCTGAGAGATGCACCTTTGGACTCTGGGGCTCTTGGGGGAGTTGCCACACTCAGGACATCAGGGTGACTGGGGAAAGGGCTGACAGCTTCACTTTATTTTGTTTAAACCCATATATCTGCTAAAATAGCACTTTGCTTCCCAAACTCTTCCATCTCCAAGGCTTAGGAGAGGCAGTCTTTATTGCCAGCTCCTGGCCCTAACACCAGGTCAGGGTTGCCCCATCCCACACCTTGGAGCTCTTTGCTAGGTAGGTATCCTGGCAAAATTCAGACTCTGATTTTCTACATTTTCTTTCTGGAGAGTCAGCCAAGATCTCCAAGAATCCTGCTGCCAATAGGCAGGCACCTGAATAATATGTAAAAGTATTTACTACCAACCAAATCTGCCTGGGACAATAGGGCATGTTCATATTCCAAATCTGGCACTGACAATGGGAAAAATCAATACCATTTTCAACATTTAGCTACAAAGATATTGCTTTCTAGCACCTGTTTGTAAGTAACATGAAATCAACTTCGGGATCCATGTTTAAAATGGATTGTAACAGTATCTGACTGAGTAGCAACAGCCAGACTGCAGAAAACAGCTTTGTTTCTTAACTCAATTTGTGCCTCACAGAGGATGGGGCATTTAGCCAGATGGAGCAAAGCCTGTAGCACATTTTCCTGGGAGTTGTGCAAGGATAAGTCAATAAGCAACAACTTCGACTACCAGCCTGCTCCAGCCCAACAGAACAACTTTCTACTTGCTAGCTGCCAAAATTTAAAAAAATTAAAACTATTTAAAAGAAAAAAAACAGATAAACATATTAAAGAAAAAAGGATCAGAATGCTTCCTCACAGCACCGTATTACTTGCAGTATCATTTGCATAATAGAGAGTGCTGAAGAGGAGCTCCATCTTTACTCCTCAGGAGTTCAGTGACAAGACTTTCTGTGCACATTTGCTCGTGTAGATTCAGCTACAGGATGCTCTGAGGTTATCAGTCAGTGTCCCTGGTTGCCCCAGTGAAATTTAAAACAGGTTCACTCAACATTATGAAAACAAAGAAACTCAAGCTGCTGGTAAAACCTAACCTTTTCAGATGACAGCTGTGAGCTGCCTCTGGTCTATATGACATTTTACAATAAGGACTCTATCAGCAGACAGCGTGGTGCACAAAAAGATGATTTNTCCCTCCTACAAACCAATACATGGGAGCAGAATTTCCAACCACACACCTGATTTACACAGAGCTCTGAAAGGCACCAATGATGTCATAGTGTTAGGGCAGGGGGGGAAATATCATGCCTGGGCCCCCAGATGCAAATTCTTAGGGATATAGCTCTGGGGTTTTATATGTCTCAGAAAATGAGGCCCTAATTTCACTGGCATACCCTCTGATGCAATGTTAGGATGCACAAGAAAATAGCATGGGATTATTAACTTGGCAAAATTCAACTCTGATCATCCCAATGAGACTCTTGGTAGACTTTGCAAGCTTCACACATGACAGACCCAATCAATTACAACCTACATTAATGGGGCTGGGGGAGAATATCCCCTTTTCTTCCAATAAAGTTATGTTTGATGTGGGGATTTCATTTAATACATTCCCAGAAATACACTATTTCCTTCACATGTCTCAGGCTGGAAATGAGATTTGCTGGGTTTCCTCAATTTACTTGAAAGGCATGGTGGCACATGACAAAGGGACTTACATGACAGAGCCAAGAAAGGCATTGCAAACTTTCTCAGGAAAAGCTACTCTTGTGTGCTCTTCAGTTCTGGATAGCCTGCTATGAATAGCATTCCACTTTCCACATTCCACTTTCCTCTGCTGCTCACTCAGAGAGCTACACATTGCTCAGGCCCTGCCTCCTGGTAAAAGGGGAAGCAGCATTTATATTCATACCTTAAAAAAACACAACAAAATGGAGCATGGAGGTGGTTGGGTTTGTACACCTCCTTCCACAGATTCAACCTGTTAGCTGTGAAGCTAACCCAGGAAGAGTAGAAGAGTGGTGAGGTAAGAACAAAACAAGAAAACTAAACCCTTGTCAATCCACACTTTCTTACCTGAAATTAAATTACATAGGAAAGATACCATATCTAAAAGGGGAAAAGCATATTTAGAGATTAAATTTAAAAATTAAAGTGTGCTCTTCACGTACTTTGTTGCCAAGATAACTCTCAGTATGCTGGGCTTCCTCTGTGATATTTTCAAGTAATAATTACAGTGAAAAAGCACAAGAGTACCATCTCCCAGAAGATTAAGTGTAGCCACAAGAAAAAGCACAAATACTGAACTTCAGTTTTGAGAAGGCCAAAAGTCCCCAGTTTGTCCTGGAGCATAGAAGACCCACAAGAATGAAACTGAGCTCTGACAGTTGTTGGTCAGAACTCAACAGCATTGGAAACCACATGAAAAATATGTTCCACTCTGCTGGGGCTAACCTTAGGAGCAATGTGATAACCCACACACTTTAGCCCTTTTAATCTTCCACCACCCTTGTGAAAGGTCCTCAGACAACGCGTCTCCTCCAGGCTCCCACACAGCACATGTGCCGATGACTTGAACACCAGCCTGATTTCTCCAAGGCTGCTGATGGGCTGATGCCTTTCCCAAACACCAAGATCCAAACTCATGAACTGTAATTACCAACACTGCAGATGCATCCAGATTAAGTAATCAAGTTACAGGACAGGTTTCACTCTGGGCTATCTCTTCTGGTTATCATAAACACAATTTGGTTTCATCTGAAGGCAATGCAGTTTGCATACTCCAAAACTGCTCCACAACATGAAACAGAGCACAGGAAGTGGAAGTTACTCCGCAAGTGGAGACGGTATCTGCAAAGCACAATCCTTATCTGGAAACAAAAATGCTACTGGGAACACTCTGAATGCCCTCCCACCGCTTACTGTGCAGCACAGTCCTCAACCTCAAAACCAGATGAGAGTTTAAGCGTGTACTGCACTTCAGTAGGTGTTATAATTCTGGTGGTACAAGTATGTGTGTAAAAATAGAAACTTGCTTTTTCTTTCCCTTATGAGACTTGAACTCATAAGGACCACACCTCATTTTAACAAGACTCAGAAAATCACCACAGCTGAGAAACTGAGGGGGATCACAGCTCCCTCTTGCTAACACCACATACTGTGTTTTCAGAGGATCCACACACGCCTGATTCACGCAGGTGAGCGGGAGGGAGAGAGACTACTCTCACAATCCTGTCACTGAAAGTGCCAATCTGACAGTCTGGGCCATGACCGTCACTCCAGCCACTGAAAAGGGAAAGTTCGGTTTGGGGCTCTCCCAGAACCTACAGACACAGCACTGCAGGGCAGAGCATCACAACACCCTACCAGGAGTCCCAAGAGCTGCCTCTTGATTTCCTGCCTTGACCACAGCTCAGCTGTGCCTGCATCTCTCTGCTCAACAAGCAATTAGGAAGGAACCTTTCTTCCTATTTTAGCTTCTTAGTGTGAACTGCACAGGCTCTTTTCCAATTACACTGTAAGACACAAAGCAAAAGCGAAAAAATTCCATGCATCGCGCATGGGAAAAGAAGACAAAAGACTATTTTTGGGTGACAAAGGCCTGACATTTCAAAGTGATGGATCTGTGGTCTTTGTAAGGAGTCAGCCTTGCAATTTGCAGCCCACATTACAGCACTCCAAAGCTATTCACACGGATTTGCCAATGACAGTATTGTGTCTGCATGCCTGGCACTCCTGGACTGTTTCAGAATTTCCCCCAGTGCTGACTAGACACATTCTTCACCATGCTAAAGAGAGGGTGACCATCACTTCAGGCTGGGGGGAAATGCAGATAATTGCTTTGAGAAGAAAACCCACAAAATTTCTCCATCTTTCTGGCTCATGGGGAACAGCTCAACCCTGCTCTCCCACCCATCAGACCAGAACAGTGATGCCTGGTCAGCGCAGCACTGCCTGGTATTTATATGGAATTTGACATTTATGTTCTGATTTAGAAAAGCATAGAGCTCAATCTGTTCAAGAACTGGCTTTATGTGATTTGCATTGCCCTTCTGCCCAGTTGGCTTTGGTGCGTGCCACACAGCACTGGTGCTTGTCTTGGTGTGAGTGACTGTTCAGCAGCAGCAAAGGGAGCCCCAAGCCCCATCCCCAAAACTGCCTTGGCTTATCCCCTTTCAGGAATATGCACAGAGACTTCCTAGAGCAATGGCAGCTTTTTCTGTTCACAAACAGTACAAAAAACCACCAAACCTCAAAACATTAACAGCAATCCTGCCTTCCAAAATATAACTTCAATAGACTTTGTCCCCCTTAGATTCATTCTGATTTATGCTATTACAGGGTGTGTCTGTACTCACAGCTCTCCAGTGTGCAAGTGAGATGCTGTGGAAAAGCCTGGTTTCAATTATGTGTGAGCAGTGGGATATTCCCACTGAACAATCCTACTGTCTGACAATGGTATTTTACCCCTGACCAAATACAGCCCTCTGGGTTTTCCTGTGGCTTTGGGACATACTAATTAAGCTTACAGTGCCTCAGTGACAGAAGGGAGTATCACCACAAACATGCAAGGAAAAACAGCCCAAGACTGAGAGAAAATGATAAATTACTTATGGGTAAGTTAGAGAAGAGTAAAATGGTAATAATTTTCCTCAGATGGATCATCAATAAGGAAAGAAGTTGCTGGGAGCCATTTGCAAAGGAATTCAGGTCATCAGTGTTTATTTTCACACTGCACTAGAGGTACTGATGGTGCAAGGACCAATCCATCCAACTTGGCTCTTTCAATGAACAAGCCCTTAATGCTCACAGATACCTTTAAGGCCCAACAATTGCCTTCCATACACACATTTTCCAGGAAAGGCACGTGTAAATTACACTATACCATTTTATTTACTGGGGACTTGTTTGCTCAAGCACAGCAATGTAAGTGGATAATGACGTCAAAAAGATTCCAAATCCAAGGCCTTACATGTTTGTTTGTACAGGCAGATTACAATCTCTGCATAAAAACAGTGCCATTTATACAAAATTACAACATTAAAGAAAAAAGTAATATACAGAAAGTACTGTATTTATATTCTGCTATGGATACACAGCACTAGTACATACTACAATGGGTGTGATTACATATCAGCAAGGTCAATGTAACGAGATAAACAGGCGTCTCCTGGGTTGGCTTCACACATCACACGTCCTACAAACTGCAGTCTATCATGGAACCAACAGCAATATTTTTCAGAGACTAAAATGAAATGTCAGTCTCTGGGCAGCCTATAGAACATACCCACTAACAATGAGGGGGTGGAGAGGTGGGCAGGGGGACATGGACAAACACATATAACCCACATATGAAGTGAACCAAAAATGATGTCACAGATATCGAACAAAATGTTTACAAGATAGCGTCTGGTTAAATAAACAGAAGGCAGAGACAGAAAGGAAAATGACCTTGTTCTATACAATAGAGGGATTCATATGGGTGAACCAGATACCCCAAATTACCAGCTACTAGAACTGTATTGCAAATGTAGCTCAACCTCCAACATGTTAAGTCCTGGCTCAATTCTGTTTGCAACATGAGAAAACACAGACAAAATCATGTCAGTCACTTTTCTGAATCTGACCATTTTCCACCTGCTAAAAATGTAGCAGCATACTGAACAGAAGCTCCAGGTGGTATAAATCAGTTCAGCTCTGTTGACACCATGGATGGCAAAGGATAATGTATCTTTACAGTAGTTGTTCTCCTGCAAAATCAAGTGCACACATTGCTTGATCTCTCCTGGCAGCCTGCATGCAAAGGCATTAATGTGGACATACTCACTCTGAGACAAGTTTCACAAACCCACTGTGTTATGCCCTGAGTTGTGGAACAATTCATATAAAGGGGTCTTAACTCTACTCCGCTATTGTCCTTTTCTGGTCATCAAAAAGAGAAGATTATATGGGTGACACAGTGGGAAAAGCTCTGCTTCAATTTATTCAACAGAGATGTTTTCTTCTAAGGAGCTCTAATCTGCAAGACTGTAACTTTCACTCCTCAAATAGAGCTCAAATTCCTGACCTTGGCACAGCATCACAGAGGACTTGTTTTCACTCACATGGATTAACTGTCACTGAACAACTCACCCAGGATAATTGGCACAACCACTCCACTTCTTCAAAGCTACAACTTCCTCATCATCTATTTTCCCTTCTTCCTTCAAAGAGTACACAACGCACAATATTGTAACATATAACAGTGACTTTAATTACCACTGCACCAATTGGCACTCAAAAAACCAGCCTCCTCTGGCACTAAAGTCGCTATTCGCAAACTTTAACACTTTTGAGAGTGCAAAAGAGGATACTAAAGAGATACTGGCTCTATTATGTGTTTCAACTAGGGCAGCCATGATTTGACATTCTGTAATCAATTTCACAGCATTTTCTTTCCTGTTAAAACCTCAGTGGACTGCTTTGAAAAAGTGTTTGTTTGTTAGTAAAACCTGATGTAACTCGACCTTTTCTAGTTGGAGAAAATAAGCTTGGAAGTGTGTGTGGAACATGAGCTAGAACTTTAAAAATTTAACAGTAAAGAAGGCTTCTTAACCCCCCTCCTTAAAGTTCCTATTTTTAAACTGAGCTTCACATTTCCTAACATCCTCAAGATCTCCAAGACTGACGACATTTTCCTGAATCTTTAATATTATCACTAACAAATGGACGAGCAAGGTACTTTTTGAGAAGCGTCATCTTGACTATTCCCACACACTAGAGCTTCAATTTTGAACATCTAGTCATATGCAATCTGTCTTTCCAGCCTTGAATTGGTCCCTGTCTCATTTAAATTTGGGGGAAAAAAGCTGAAAGAACAGCTAGCAGCCCCAAAATAGGGCACTATTTAGCCCATTCTCCCATCAGCAATTTTTAAAGGGCTGCAGGTTCAATGCCCACCGAACTGCACATCCCTCCAGCTGCACACTCGCTCCTCTTCCCTTACATGCAGCAGTCATGTAGCCTCAAGATATTCCTCAGCTTATGAAACACAAAAAAGATGGACCAGCTTCCTCTCACATCAGCTCAATTAGTCCCTGGATTTTATATGTGAGACACAGTGGTCTTGCACAAACAGATGTGCAGAAGAGCCCAATTATCCTGGCTTATAGGGAACATCAAGTCACCTCCAGGAGAGTAAGGAACCCAGTGCCCACACTCTTTCAAGGGATTTACAGAACTCAGGAAGCCTCCCTTGAAAAATCCCAGCCCAGATCAACTAAAGAGAAAGCAGATGACAGGAAGAAGTTAAATGCTGCTATTTTAAAGCACCTTCTTCATTTACGGCACACCTCTGAAGCAGGCAGCAGCAATTAAACACCAGCCTCTGTAATTATAGCACGGGAGCCTGCCTCCACCCTTCCAGCCAGCTGGAACTACTCCCACTTCTGGAGAGCTCCTCAGCAGCCACGCTCACCCACAGCGATGCTGCAGTTCTCCATCCAGCTCATTACTGTCCCACACCACCAGCTCTGGGACCTGTCTGGGCAGCACCTTGCCCTGACCAGACAGGACAAGGACTTTGGGACACTGCTGCAATGTCAAATCTCAACAGCAGCAAAACAGGCCAAGCTTCTTGTTTCTCTTGAACTGAGGCAGCTGTAAGAGGAAGGCAAGAAGCTGGAGGAAACAAACATCAGTCATCACACAGTGAAATCTTCCCTGACTTCATCCACCAGAGAAAAAACAGTAACAGTCCCTGTCCAGGGCCCACAGTCATTTAGATGCCAACCTGATTTATCTACAGTGATTCCTGCTCCTACACCAGCTGTTCAAGTCTCTCCTGGGCAACTTGATTGGGAATTTTATACAGTGAATGGGCCACTTCAACCACAGTATATTACTAGCTTCTCACAAATGTTCCTCTCTGCTTGAAGGAGGAACACTCATCCATCAAATACCTTGGTGCCTTCTCTGCTTGCCACTTGCTGCAACTATTTGCTTTGGCACAGCAGATCTCTGGACAACAAGCAGGCACACTGTTATTTTCCCCAGCGACAGCACTGAGAAAGGAAAGCATAAAAATTATAGCAGTCTTGGGGCTGCCTTCATTTATTCAGCAAGGAATGGGATTTTTTTATGAGTGTCGCTAGCGCTATTTTCTTTTAAAGACGCTGTAGAGCTGCTCCCAGTTTTGCTGGCTCCAGAAGGGAAGTGCTGAATGCATACCATGCAGGGGAGCTTGGCTAATAAAACTTCATGGAAGAAAACTTTTTCAGCACAAGGTACCTGTGTTTTGCATGCCCTGGGAGTCAGGGAAGGTCCTCTGCCCTGTTTTTACACACATTTTGCATCACTTTACACTTCTAGAGCAGCTGTTGTGTGCAATACTGGAAAATTCATGAACACCTAGTAAAGGGCATGCCATGGTTGCACCTACAAACATGGCAAGTCCCCAACACTGCATCAAACTGTCAGTCCATGAAAGGTGCAAGGCCCAGAGAAACTGGACTCCAATGAAAGCCCAAATGTGTATGAAGATAATGCCTTTATATATTCAAACCATGAGTACAACCCATGGGCTTGATTTTCTACTTGTTCTCATTGTCCACCTATGTCCATTCCCAAATGTCCCTCCACTACCAACATAACTTCAGTGGGATGTAGATCAGGACTTAAATGGATATACAGAATCAAAAAGAAAAAATCCATTTCAAGCCAAGGAGAGATTGGAAACAATCGATCTGTGTCTTTGAAAGTATCCAGATCACTTCTCCTGGGAAGGACTGCAACAAACAAAGCAAAGCAATGTGTCTACCTGAGTGGGGTGCCTGAAGCTGCAGGAAGATAGCTGTGGAAATAAAGCAAAGGCTCTGGGCTGCTGCAAGACTAATTAAACCTTGATTTTACTGGGGTTGCAATTTTTAATCTGGATTTTATTACTACTAATGAGGAGAGTTGCTGAAGCATTTCTTAACATAATTTTATCCAGCAGGCCCTGAAATGTATTCACTGTCAATTGGTATCTTCTTCGTGGGACAGACATCTACACTGGCAGCTTCTACAACTGACACAACCCATCAACTCACATAAAGGAAAAAATCGCCATTAGCTAAATATATCTGAATGAAAACAAAATAGTGCTTCAAATGCCATGGTATTACCCTGCCTTCCCTTTCCTTGGCTCCCTCTCTGTTTTCTGTGGCCATTGACATAGCCTCTGATAGCTGCACAAAACTGTCTGATTTCTAGTTAGTTTTTAAATAGCAGTAGGAGACATTTCCTTGAATTACATTTAAGAAACAACCCAACCTGATAAATTTCTTTTGTAAACAATCCTTCCAAAGTCTATGAAGAACTACTGAACATATCACAAAAAGGCCCAGTAAATGAGCTGTGAACAGAAACAGTGGCAGGCATGACGTACTTTTCCCCCCCACTTTCCAGAAGCTGCTCATTAAGTCCAGTTTCAAGTGGGGTGGAGACAAGCCACAGAAATTCCCAGGACAGCACTGGTGTCTGATTAATGAGAAATGTCACATCAATCCAATAGACTTGGAAGAAAAATGTGACTGTTGCATGCACACAGGCACCAACATTACTGCGTATTTGCCCCAGAGCATCCTGCCCACCTGATCACTTCCTGCTCAACTCAAACCTTCCTAAAATTAGGACCATTTCTCCAGTCTCGTTCGAAGTTTCCACCTTTATCTCTCAGCCTGCCAGTGCTGGTTAAACAAAGAATTTAGGAGCGGAAATGACTGTATTCTGTGAGAGACACACTCCAGAGAGCAGGAGGACGAGCACACAAACCCAAACAGAGCAGCGCCAGATGCTTTCACAAGGGAAATCTTCTGCATCCTTTCTTACAGTAGAAATGAGCATTGAGAGGAAAGAATGACCTCCTGATGTAAGTCATCCTAAGAAAGTTACTTTAAAGGCAGAGCTCAAGATTTTGTACTTTGTGTGCTAAATATGAACCCTTAGGGGTTTTCTCTTAAGTCTGCTGAGGTACCCTGCACACATCTGCTGGGTGAAAAGGAGCAGTGTGTCTGTTTCATACAAAGCAAGTACAGAACCACACCACCTTATCCTGCACAACCTTTTAAAACATTTAAATACAAAAGACTAGAAAAGGAGGCACAAATGCAATTCCCCATATTCCTTGGGATGGCAGGAAGCCGGGAATGCTCCTTTAGTCCCCTCACAGCCAGTGGGTTGCTCCAGCTCCAGCACATTTCAGTATTTTACAAGGCATCAGCCATGGCCAGGACCAATATATATAATGCTCTGTAAAAAAGTAAACCTCACCAAGTTGCCCAAGAGTGCTTTGGCTGAAGTAATTCAAATGGCAAAACAGTATTTTTTGAAACAAATCTATTTCAAGTGGATTTGGTTTGTTTCCAACACCAATTAATAGCAATATTGAATTCCTGGGTTGCTAAACATGCAGCTTCTGCCCATTGGACTTTCCTGCAATGACACTGTAAAAAACCAAAAAAATGACTCTTCTCTGCCAGAGACTACAAAAGCTGTGTCCCCTCAATACAGACCTTCCCACATTCCCTTTTTTGAAAGGATTTACATTCAAATTCATTTTGAATATGGCAGTAAGAACTGCAGTACACAATTCCTCTGTCCACCATGGTTATATAATTTTTAGGTGTGCATTCTTAGGTACCTACAGAGGTGTTTTGGGGAAGGGTAGCAGCAAATGCCCTGCTACTAGAGAAACAAGCCAGCACTCCCCTGCAAGACACTTTTGTTCATTGTCTGCAACAAAAATACACCAGCTCTGCTGCTTCTTGTGCAAAGTAACAAACTACCCTAATTGACAGCACTAACACTCAACAATCTGCCCCCACAAACAGCAACCTTTTCCCTTTGAGCTCCCTCACATCCACCCAAGCTCCCCATCATGGATGGTGTCCATGCATCTCCAACTTGACTGATGATGTTTATCCACTGCCCAACCACTACTGTTATATTTAAGCCAGAGCCTTGCCTCCAACAGAGTGATCTCTGTATCAGAAAGCACCACTTGGGGTTATAAGAAAAACAGCACTGCAGTTGCAAGCTCAGGCATCTCAGAGACAAAAATCAATAGGGAAGTTTGTAGGGAAAAAAAAAATGATACAATGTTGTGTTTCACTGAATTACTGTGCTTTGGACATAACAGAGCATTCTTAATAGGTGACATGGAAAGTCAATCCTAAAAATTAGGAATATGTAACATTTTGTGAACCCTAGACTACAGAGATGATTTTGGCCTTTTAAATCAACTTAATGTCTCATTTTTTAAGTATCAACTTTTCATAATTTCTTTCTGCTACTCTATTCAACATCCAAGGGACACTTTTTTCTTAGAAGCTTCCCCATACTCTGCTTCAGGAAAGGACAAATCACTGGAATAGGGACCAGCAACACAGAAAAAAACAGCTTTTTTCATATTTATATGTTTGTACCAGCTCGTAACTCATCTTTTACAAAGCTGGGGATGGCTGAAATTTTGTTGCAAGGAAAACATGCTCTGTTTAATAATGAGAACAATCAAATGCCATGATTTGTAGGAAGCAACTTTTTTCCTTGACCTTTTTATTACTGGCAAAATGTCAGCAGATTATTGAAGTGCAGAAAGCACAATCTATGATAAATAACCTTGTGTTGCCACGTACCAGACCAAAACTCCCCCTTCTCTCTGTCCAGACACATACCTTAGTTTTCCAAAACAGCTCTGATTTATAAAGAATTATAGATAACTCACAGAGTCTGAATGCCAAGTGCAATACCGTGGGTGAACAGGGCTTGCTCAATTCCTGGAAGCATAAACAAGGGGGGAAGGAACAAAAAGAGCAAGAGCCAGAATGCAGCCTTACTTCTGTGTGTCACAGCTGCAAGATCACTGCTGACATAACACATGCAATCTTCATCCTTACCTGAAATACAGCAGCACGAAAAATTGGAAAGGACCCAGCCAAAAACCATAAGGCTGTCTCCAAGTCTTAAATCAACTGCAATGAGACTTAAGATGTTCAACCTACTTAACTAATCAAAGACATTTAAGGGATCATCTGATCATAGCCTGCAATCATTTAGAGGGAAAAGATGTCAGAAAGCTGGAAAAAAGAAGGTAGAAAAATGCCAGATTAGAGAGAAAGTACATATCTTTTACTTGTAAAGAAAACTACCATTTGCACACATTTCTGAAGAGCACAAAAGAATCACCAATAAAAATTTAAATGCACTACTTGCATAAGGAAAATGCTGTGATTCAACCAGAAATTACTAGATATGAGGTAAGAATCCCAGGCTAAAAGCCTTGCAGATGCAAAGTGAAATGAGATCAATAGGACTGATACTGCTGGCTTTAAAATCCAGGATGCAAAGGAAAGCTGTGTTGTCCAGAAAGCAAACTCCAGCCTTCCTACCTGAGCCCACTTTCTCACCAGATAAGCACCTTGGGAGATCACCATGCCAAGTGTTGCAGAGCTTTTCTCCAGGGCTGCTCGAGCCCTGCACCTCGCTGTGCTGTAATCAAGCAGCAGAGCAGCCAGCTCGTGCTGCTTGTTAAACACTTCTAGCCCCAAAACATCACATTTCTTCTGCACTTAACTCTTCTAAGGTCCACTTCTAAATCAGCCTGAAGAAAATATTGTTTCACTGACTTCAGTAGAATAAACCTATTTATTATTTCATATGCCGTTTCATTTCCTGGTACTCAAAGCTAAATGGCACAGATATTTACAGTACTGGAAGTCTCATCTGTAGCTCATCTCAGACAGCCTCACTGAGCCAACAGCTCACAGCGCAGTAGGACTGCCCATTAAAAACACCATGGGATAATTCCAGGCTTCCTATGGGCACCATCTATGTGTGCAGCTCAGCTCATTTTCCACACATTATTAAAAGCTACACTACTTAACTCACCATTTAATTTTGATGTTAAACGAAAGCAAAAAGCATGACAAAAGAATGGTAGTGAAAAAAAAAAGAAAAAAAAAATGTACCTGAAGGCTTCCTAGTGGCTTTATCCAGAGAGTAAACAAGCTAATTCTGGATGGAGCTGGGCCAGCAGACAACGTCAAATAACCCCAAGAAGAGATCAGACCCTCTCCCTGCCCTCATAACAGAGCCTTGTAGGCCAACACAGGAAAATAAATAAAACCCAACGCCAAAACTTACTTTGTTATTTTTCCGGTGCAGACAGAGGCATGGAGGTGCAAGCAATCTCCACACAGCTACAGGAGGCCTGTGATGGAAGCAGGAGCTAACACTGATCTCCTGATTTCAAAGCCAAATGCCCTAACCACAAAATTATCCTACTTGCTTTGCCTCAACCTGTCTCAATCCAGAAGAACCAAATTACTTCAGAAGGGAAGGAGGGAGAGAAGGGAATAAACCAGAAGATTTATCAGGAATTCAGGAATGTTTCTGGTCCACCTGGGAGCAAACACTGTTTACATTGTCCCCCATAATTGCACTCCAATGAATTTGGAACAATGGTATGAAGTTGAGTGCTCAAAGTACTCAGCTTTCTGACACTTCCAGCAAGGCTGACACACACCTTCTCTTAAAGCAAGAAAAAGCCCCATATTGCTTAATGCTTTTTATACAGGGGCCTGGAATGCTCAAGAGATTAAATAATTCACACACTACCTTTCCCCAGGGGTTCACATCTAGCCCAGATCACAAGTGTCAAGTGCAATCACAAGAACTCTTGACAGACTTCGAGAGGTAAGAGCATGGCCCAAGTGAAACTCCCAGGAGATAAATGCTTTTATTGGACAAGTCCCTGCGGATCAACTTGGTAGCAGTCCTAGCAGGACAGCAAGAAGCCAATGCAGGAAACACTGCACAGAAGTGGTGTCTTGGACCCCAGAGGTGAATAAACGAGGGAATATGCTTTGGTTTTCCCTTGACAGCTTCCAAAGACACAATGAAATCCTGCCCCAAATAAATCACTTTTATCTACATGAAGAGGCAGGGTGTGCTTACAGCAGCTCCATGTTAAAAATGGCACAAAAGATCCCATTCTCAATTGCACCAAATATGCCAAGACAGAGAGCTGGTGAGTTTTCACATGGGGTACACAACTGCACACCTTGTGACTTGCTCAGGCTCTCAGGTAAGGGCAATGGAGGGAAAGAACAGCACAAGTTGCTGCAGCTCCAGCGCGGGAAGAGCAGCAGAGGCGGGTGCTGGCGGATGGCACAGAGAGCTGGGGTGCACCCACTCAACCTGCCCGGAGACTGGAGATGTTGCAACTTGCTCCAAGCAGAAAAGAGCAACAAACCACGGCTTTCTCTGCAGTGTGGGCAAAGCAGGGAGGGAGCAGAGCCTCCAGGGAGCCAGGCTACACTGCAAAGCCTCCAGAGCTGCAGTGGCATTTGCTGTGTGTGCCCCTGCTCGTGTAGCTCCAGGCTTGGCTGGCGGGTGCAATCTGCTTCTTCACTCTATTTCCACAGTCATTTTCACTTGGAGGGCCTGCTGTTTCCTTTCATCAACTGCTGCATCCCTGAGGTACAAAGGGCAGAAAACTCTTCTAGCAAAACCTGGGAGCCAGCGACAGAGAGGGGAAAATAAATTATTAAGGACCACATTGGGGAAGGTTTTCTTTCTTTCTGTCTTGAACAAGATTTAAATCGCCTCTTCTTTCCCCCACCGTGGCTATGGTAATAACACAAAACTATTCATTATCCTCATCTTAACTAGAAAAGCCTCTTTCAATTTAGCACTTAATATAATTATGGGAAATTAAATAGTGTCTAGAAAAAGTCTTACTTTTTCAGACCTATTATCTTACCTCTATGAAACTCTATCAGTTAAAAGTAAAGCTAGCTATTAAACAATAAGGGTTTGTAGCTATTCAGTGAACAGCAAAGTGAGATGTTCAGTGGAAAATTGTTCAAATTCTATTTCTAAATTCAATACCACATCACCAAGGGAAAATGGGAGAATCTCATTAATGGTATTGCAATGTCCCTCTCGCATTGCAGAGATAGTACTTGAGCACCAATTCTCTGTTCACTTTCCTTCACCTCAACTGTTTCCTTTTTTAATATGACGGAAAAAAAATGCATTTTATAAAATCACAAGGTAAATTACTGCCTTTGTGTGCTTTCAGAAAAAACTCTCTCTGGCTAGTGATGCATCATTAATCTGATTTCTCCAAGAGACATACAGGATAAAAACTACTTGGCTGCCATGAAGTCAATGGGAAAATACAACCGACTTTGAGAGGGTCACGATATACAAAAAATAAAAGCCATAAATTTCCACACTGCTACTCTGAAAAAAAAATCAAAAGACAAAGCATCTACAACAGGTACTCAAGAGAGGCTTTTGGTAAATGGTCGTTCTGTGTTCTCCTAAATAAATCAAATGCTGGCTTGGTAAGACTTAGAGTGATATTAGAAGCATTATTTTTAACACAACGTACACATATACCAGCCCTCAGGAACAAAATATTAAGCAGGAAATACCTTTAATATATTGTTTTTCAACACGTGGGAGAACACAGTAAAAATTAGCAGCCAGCACTGGAACTGCTTTCTGCTAACTGTGCATCTTACGGACAACAGCAAGTCTTACGTTAACACAATGATGTCAGCTGACAACAGCTTTATGGCAGAGAACAGCATATTGTGCATTTCTGGGAAAAGGAGTCTTTAGTGCTGTGGGGATTATTATGGTTAAATTGCTTCTGAGTCACAGTCTGTTGTTGCTCAATGTTTCTCACTTGGTACCTACTTACCTGCCTTTTATTTCCTCATGGGGATGCACCTGTTCAAAGAGAATAAAACTGGCACTGTTGCACCCACTGTCTCAGCTCATTTAGACAAGTTATTCAGTATCTTGCTTACATAATGAGATTATTTTTATTTATATTACAGAACAGCCCAGCAGAATCCAAGACAAAACTGCACTAAATATTATGTGAATTTACAATAAAAGACCTTGACAGCAAAGAACACATAATCCAGGCAGAGAGAGGATGACAAAGGCATGGAAAGCTGATACTGACACACCCTGGCCGTGTACCTTTTCAGGGTACTCATAAATGAGAGACCCTACACTGCACTTCTCATATATCCTCATGGCTAGGGGATCCTCCCAGCTTCTCAGCACACCTCACCCTCCTGGAAAAGAAAGTTTTCAGCACCTACACTGAGGGATTCCACAAGCCAGGACCTGAATACCAGCTTGGGAAAAATTAGGTTAGATGCCTGACAGTCTCGGCTTGGTTTATACAGCCTCCAGCCTTGTCCACAAGTGGAGCTCCCCAAGTCTATTGCAATGCATGAGTGTATGAATAAATGAGTGCAGTTATTAATAAATGAGTGCAGTTATTAATAAATGAGTGCAGGTGTGCCAAGGTGCCTCTCGTGACCTGCAGTCCAGAGAGAAATTCAGGCAGTAACAGCAGTTTGTTTACAGGCAACAAAACCTGGGTGGTTCATCACTCAAAAAAAACCCAAAATGACCAAACCAAACAAAAAAAATCCACAACCCCAAAAAACACCCTCAACAACCAAGAAATTGGGCTTTGTTTGCATCCACTGAACCTGAATTAAAATGAAACAAAAAAATCTTATACATGATTATATACATTCTTATCAAATTAGATCTCTTCTTCAATGAGAAAGGTTACAAAAGCAGAGCAAGACAAGGAGGCTGGGCCAAATGACAGATTTTAAAATGGAAAGAAGAAAGTCTACTATAAACAAAACTGAAAAATACAAAGGCAGTGTTTCATATCTAACACACCTGTATCCTGCTCTAGATTGACAAGAACAGAGCTCCATGGAAGGCAATTTAAATTACTGCCTTGCCTACTAGTGCTGTAATTTGTATGGTGCATTCAGTGCTCACTGAAAGCCTTCATAGTCCAAGTAAGGACTTATTTAGGAATTTAAATTTTAAAAAAAGAAATTACTTAGACCTGAACTGCCTTTGACCCATATATGAAAGAAAAGGTCATGAAATGATCTGCAAATCCAGATTAGTTTCCTTAGTAAGGTAAGGAAAAAAAAATAATTCACTGCATCAGCAACTGTCAGGTTTGCAGCAGTGCATGAGGTTCTTTTTCAAGGCAACACAGCAAAAAAAGACAGAAAGATTCATCTTATAAAATGGAAATCGCATTTATTTGCATCCACATCAGGAGCTTGCCAGAATAACCACCCTGATGGAGCATTAATTCCAGTGGCAATTTCACATTCATATTTCAGGGATTTTACAGATGAGCCAGCAAAGCTCCCCAAATGAACTGTTCAATGTTTGATAAAGTGCATAAAAGCCTTGGTCACCTACTACTACTACATAAATCCCCTTCTCTCCTGATGCTGAAGTCATACCAAAAAGAGAAAGTGCAAAAATATCAAAACAGCAACAAAAAAGAAATTTAAATTATTCTTTTCATTCTGTCAAGAGAACTCATAATGATCAGCTGCTACCCACACCATGCAAAGGAGCAGAATTCCCTTCCTCTCCTCATTGGGACATGGCATTTTATTGCTGTGAGGAGAGGATTCCCCATCATTTTAATCTGAGAAAAGAGCAAATCATTTCTACAAAGCAATGCTAGCATAGGCTTTGCACTCCTAACTGGCATTAAACAACACAGGTAACAAAAGCCAGGCCGTCTCTGCAGCACTGGAGGTGGAAAAGAGCAATGACACTGCAACAGTTGTCCGGAACAAAAGGCATTGGTATGAAAATTTAAGTGCCTTTTAGAGCAATCTCATGATCTTGCTGAGAGAAAACTGAAGGAGAGCTAGCAGGACACTGCTTTTGTGCCTGAAGTGCTGGGATGCAGAAGGACCAAGTTCCCATTAAAGCTTCCCGCTCAAAACAGAACGAGACATCTCATCCCTCAATACCTCTCTGCCACATCTGATAGATAAGCAGCAAGTCTGCGTTTATCTTGGCATCTGCTGATCGATTTAGACAGCACACCCTTCAGGACTCTACTACAGTAGAACTGCAGTTTGGGAATACACACAAAATAGCTGTTACAATTATTCCTTGGGGGTACAATTTCACATTGATTGATTCACTGACAGATTAGATAGGATGAAGCAGGCAGGGTTCATGTTGAGTTTTTCCCCCCCACAAGGAAAGCTGCACACATACCAGTTTATTAAGGATGTGTGTATTTCTATTATGCCTTTAGATGGTTAATTTTTCACTGATGCTATAATCATGCAAACGGTAACTGGGTTGCCAAAACACTCAAACTCATACAGCCCTGCAGTCATTTCCCAGTAAATTGAAGCTTGGCATGGAGTTCAACAAAACACACAGGAAAAACTACTATCAAGAAGACTGCCAGCACGGTAAAGTTATTGATATTGGAGCAGAGCACAGATCTCAGTGACACACTGCAAAAGGAAAGCCCAGCTATACAGCTGGCTGTTTATTAAACAAAGAGGAGAATTAAGCCTTTTCAATTCAGACTTTGATTTATGCACCTGTAAATCCTTCAGTGTGAAAGGAGCGTAAAGGAAAAAATGGCACAATTTCAACTGTAGCTCTACAAACACTACAGAAAACTGAGACTAAAGAATGAGGGATATGCCCATAGTTTTTATGCAACTTGAAAGAAATTTAAAAACACCACCACACAAGGACTATTCTAACCTAAAAAGAAAAAAAAAAATCCCCCTTTCACATCACTCTCCTTCTGTGATTGACAGACAACATTTACAGGTAACTCTTACTAGCCTGCTGTTAGCTGCTTTCAGGTTTGCAGAATATTCCCCTCTAGTCCCTTGATCTTTTTGTATTACACAGATTGCACACACAGTACCTAGAGCCTGATGCAAGCACAACACTCCCATGCTATGACCAGAGAAAGAGTATTCCAATAATTAAGAAATGTGGAAACCTGGGCAGGTTGTACACTGCTCCTTAGTCCTCCACACAGGCTCAGCAGCTACTTATCAAGAGGGTGTTTCTCAGGATGGTTGTCTCCTTCCTCCTTCATTGCACGACCACAAAGAGCCACAGTGGTGGGGAGGAGCTGGGATGAAGGCAGAACCCGTGATTTAGACACAGCCCTGTACAATTAAATGCACCACAACCACACAGCTCCAAAATGAGGGCTGAGCAGCACCTGTGAGGAGTTTGCTCAGTCTGAAGATGCCTGGTGCTCTAAAGCACAGCATAAACACCAGCAGTGACAGTCAGGAGCCTGCATGAGGAGTGAGCAAGCCCAGACCCACATTGAGACACACTGGCAGAGCAGGTCACTGTCATTCCTGCCCAAACCTGCGTGTATTTCGGTATTTGGCATTTGGATTGTTCCCATTCCCTGAGCTGCTTCTTGTGTTTCCTTTACCTTAGTAACCACAACAGGCATGCACAAACACCTACAATGTGCTGCCAGAGACATCTCATTGTTGAGCAGTAGAGGCATGAGGAGCAGCCTTTCTGGCTGAGAAAACACTGTCCTATTAATGCTCCAAAGGCAGGGAGGTCAGGAGAAAAAACACACAATGCAGCTTTTCCCCCAAATAAAACAGGAGATCAAATAACACAAATCTGAGCAGTTGCAGAGGGAGGTCTGTGCTTCACAGCAGCAGGGCCCTGCTGACTTCAGGGCAGTTTCATTTTTACCTCTTCAGCCCCAGATCCAGCACTGGCAACACCGACAATCTCACAATTGCCTCCAGCAGATAACAGTTCCTTGGACATGAAAGAAGTCTATCCCAATTCAGATTAGCTTAACTAAATCTTTTATAATCTATGAACATAATAAGAATTAGGCAAGTCTCAGTTTTGCTCCAAGCATGGCACACTGATTTCAAACACTGCACATTACAGATTATAGGAATGGCCTTTCCCTAGAGATATCCTGGATTCCAAACCACAGCGCTATATCAGACACAGAATCATTTTTCTCCTGCTATAGCCAAGAAAGCACCTTGCTAAATATCTAATCCAGCAATGGAAACTGAACCACCTGTACCATACAAGCCTCCCTCCCACTCACCTGATGAATCAGTGTTGCAATAAAGCACATGAAAATTAAATTAAGCACCATGAAAAGATTAGAGCAATAAATCTGCCTTTCAGCTACTTTCATGAATCACCATGATTAAATCATTCCTTAGGTTCACACTGCCCACTTCAAACTGAAACAAGCGGTGGGTAGGACTCTGGCCTGTGTTTTCTCCCTTGAATCAGAGAACTACTGTCTGTACGTCCATCAACAGAGCCACAAAGTAACCCCTGGAGCTGAACCTGACTCCCTTGCTGCCACGAGGTTCTTTTAGCCCAGCTTGGCTGTCCCCCTCCTTGCCCTCCTTGTGGGGTGGGGACACTCCCAGGGTCACCTACCCACCCATTCTCCTCTTTGGGCAAGAGAACCTACCACAAACAGAGCCTGGCTTGAGGCTTGTGTCTCTCCCTGCCCACTCACACCTCTCTGGAAACTTGCTGCCAAGGAGGAAAGGTGGCAGCTGGGGATACATCCAGTGCAGTGGCTGTTCTCTGCTGTACAGACAAGTGCTGAATCCTGCTGTTATCTTGTACATCAGTGCAGAGGGGGAAGGAGTATTTTGACAACAAAGATACTGCTGCAGCTGGATGAAGTGAGGAGGTGACTACGCAGTTTAAAGAACTTTCTCCCTCACTTATGTTAAACAATTGTTTCACACAACAACACTGTAGGTTTCATAGCACTTGAAAAATATGGTTTCTGATCCAGCAGACAGTTGCATGTGCTTACATGTTTATTTCTCTAGGAATGCTGCCTTGCTTCACTTAGCACAAGCTAAAAGCATTTCCAAGCTCAGGTTTCCAAAATCTGAGTTTTAGATGGTGATACTTATGGTCTCCACTATAAAACACCTATAGGAAAGGTAATTACTATCGTCAATTAAATGTAGCCAATTAGTAAGAGTGCAGTCTCCTTACTAGTTCCTCACCATGCTGGCAGAAGTACATTAAAAATGCGTTCCACCTACCAGATATGCCCACATGTCTAAAGAAATCACGTCTCCTTGACAGCACGCCATCCCACACGCCACGCCGGCCGCTTGCTGGCCCCCCAGCCCTGCCATGCCGAGCTGTCGGGGGGCAAGGGGGTCACCCCACAGCTCCCGTCGCCAAACCCCAAAAGGCACACGTAGAAACGGCGACACAACCTGGGCACAAAGCACGGGCAGAGGCGGCAGGGTTACCCTCGCAGAGCCGCCAGCGCTCAGCCCCTCGCTGAAATCACGCCGCTCGCAAGACGACTCTGGAGTACCACGTTATACTCAAAAATAGGCAACCTGGCAGCTGGGGGACAAGGAGAACAGCGAGCATGGGAGGCAGGGAAATGGATTTATTGGGATAATTTAGGGCGGGAGGAGTGGGATTTGCTTTTATAGGGTATTTTGGGGAGGATGGCTTTGGGAGGTTCGGGGGAAGACGTCGCTTTAGGGGGCTAGGGAGGAAGCCCGGCTTGTCTTACCTGGCCGGGGCGGCCGAGCCCCCTTGCGGTGCCGCGCTCAGCACGCCGCGCCCCGCCGCNCCTGGAGGAGTCACCGCGCCGAAGCCCTGCAGCTGCAGGAGCACTTTGTCTCAGCATCCAGCCACACGCCTCCGCCGACGCCGTGCCTCAAAGGCGCCCATGCAATAGGCAGCCCTGACACGCAGCTGGGCACGCTCCCAGCTTCGCCTGTGCATCCAGAGCGAAAAATCAATCCCATGGCAAGCACGGACCCCTAAGCTCCTCCAGACTAGGAGGACAGTCCAATCATCGCATCCCTGGCCGCAGCCTGCCTCCCCTTTGGGGGAGGCATGACTTTACAGGGAGCAGAGTGTCTGGTAAAGCATCACGGCAGAAAAGGACCCAGCCACACACATTTAACTGCTGCTTCCTCTCTCCTCCACTCTGCGGGTCCCACGGTTCTGCGCTGGACCAAGAACAGGAAGCCAAGCAGGACTTCACACCTCCTTCATCTCCATGGGAAAAGGGATAGCAGAGTTAAAAGGCACCCAAACTTTCTCAAACCAAAATCACATGAGGGGACAATGTGACCAACATGAGTCTGACTTGCATCACTGTAGTCTGAATCACCCATGTACCGCTGAAGCTTTGGTGCAAAATACAGCATGAAGCTCAGACTCATGCTTCTGAAACCAGAAGCATTAAATCATGTGCCTGAAATGCTCTGCTACCCCACCCTTTACAGAAAAAACCAGATCCTTTTTCTCTTTAGTGTGTGCACAGTCTGAACCAAGACAAAGATCACTAGTTCTGATGTTCCTCATACTACACAGGAAGCCAGCTTCCAGCACTAAAAAGCAGCAACTCATTATTTGAAGAAGTCTCCCAGATCTTAATGAAAAATCCTCACCTCATCCAAAGCTGCAAGCTCAAGAAGGCTTCACCCTGCATCACTGATATCCATGTACCTAATGCCAGCAGAGGTAGCTGATTCTCTCCTAGTGAGCTCAATGGGACATGGAGCAGAATACACAATACCTAGCTAGGAGTAGAGCATGGTGCTGGAAGGAGAAGTCACCATCCATTTTTGCTCTTTCCTGGAAGTTGTAGTACAAAGCAGAACTATAAATAGATCATAAACTTGAACAGCTCTCACAGCCTAAGCTGTCCCTGCTATTCAAGAGTCACCACAGCCCTTCTCTACCCATTAAAAAAGCCTCTGAATCACTTGCACAAGGCAGGTGATTTTAAGTTCACCTGTATTTATTGTGATTCCTGCCATCATGTGCAAGGTGTGGAGAGTTGTTATGATTCCAGCTGCCTTCAGGTTGGTCGGGATTTTCACTTAATCCTCACCAAAATTTTCCCCTGAGGGCAAGCCTGTACTGTGCAATGGGGCAGGGCACTGCATGGATATGCCAAGGCCTGTCATCGCCCTGGCTCAGGGCACTGCCAGGCTGAACCATCCTCTTAGAGAGCAAAGCAGCTCACCCTGCCTTGTACTGCCTTCTCACTCTCCCTGCTGCCTACTGTCCTGTCTGTTCAAGCCACACTGGGGTCCTCCCCTCCCTTCACCCTTCTGCTTTTAGAGCTGGAACACTCAAATGCAGCCAGGTAGTCTGACAGCACCTTGTCTGGTACAAACGGCTTTTTAACTAAACCATGGACTTGACATTGGTCTGGCTGTCAGCATCCAGACTGGCATTGTCCCACCATGGCTTCTCAGCTACTTTGGTACAGAGATCTACAGTTTTCAGCACCCTACATGAATCTCAGTGGGACTTCCCAGGCATTTCAGTTTTAAACATTCTTAAAAACCCTTCTAAAAGTGTTTNGTGAATCTCAGTGGGACTTAGAGTTCACTTCCCAGGCATTTCATTTTTAAACATTTTTAAAAACCCTTCTAAAAGTGTTTTGGCTAAAGATTTATACTAAATTATTTTCTTATCAGGCAATCATTCCATGATTCCTAGTCTTAATCTAGTCTTTAATCTGTTCACTGCCACATTGCCACACACCACTCATTTGATAAAAAACTGAGCATCCAAAATTATTTCATTCAAAACAGTTAGAGACCCTGATAAGGAATAGTACATTATATTTTCCTATGTGCTCTAGGACAGTGCATGAGGCACTAGTGATACACAGAATGAAATACTTGTCAGTTAAATTGTCAGAATTTTGTCAGTGAACTGGACTATCAGAGAAAATTCACCTCAGACTGATGCTTTGCATCATGCAGCCATCGCATTTCTTATGGTACAGGGAGCCCTGAACTTGAATTTTCTATATCTCCAGACCTTGCACCAGATGGGTCATCTGACTTTGGGTTAGAGCAATCCATCACTCCCCCATCTGTCTGTCAAAGCTGGGACCTGGACCTGTTCGCCCCTTTATAAGTCCCCCACAGAAATGTTGGGAGTAAGCAATGCAAGCACTAATATTTTTAGAGACCATTTTCCACAGCCCTCTAGTGTCTATTCTGTTAACAACCATTCAGAAGACACATCTGCTGGTTATGTGCTGTCTGCAGTTCATGCAAATACACCTGTGCTGTGCATAAAACCCTAAGTGGGTAGATGGGGAGTACAGAGCTCATAACCCAGCTGTGCACTTGGGCTGAGCTTTGCTGTGTCCTAGTGCCACCTGAGCTCCCTAGCTTAAAGCTAATTCATCAGTGTCCCCCAGATACCACATATCCCTTTGACAGAAGCTCTCTGATGGATGTACCTTGCAGTTAGGGCTGAGGACCCTTCTGGCTTCAGCTCTCCTTTGCAAGAAATCAGCATTCCTTTTAGGGGGTCTGCAGCTGTGATATTTCCTTTGGGTATTTGCCAGTATTTGTAACACTTAACTTTCCCACCACAGCAGCATTACTCCGTCCTAAAAGGGCTTGTAAACTCTATCATAAACAAGGGTAACAAAAGCAGCAAAGCACAATAAGCTTTAATTCTAGTGCTGGGAGAGTGAAGTCGGGGTGTTTCAGCTGTTGTTACTCCAGTCCTTACATCCAATAATGCAGCTCAAAGACTTTAATAGTCAGAACACTGAAAAGCAGTATCTC
The DNA here is from genome assembly GCA_013400955.1 of Drymodes brunneopygia. Lineage (NCBI taxonomy): Eukaryota > Metazoa > Chordata > Aves > Passeriformes > Petroicidae > Drymodes > Drymodes brunneopygia. The sequence continues at coordinate 28,792 of VZTZ01031740.1, forward strand.
AGGTCTTTTTATGACAACCCTTGGAGATGTGCAATGACACAGTGTTGTCTAAAAATTGTGATAAATGCAGACAGGTAGGTGAGCTGCAGCAAAGGTACAATCCCTCAGTCCTCTCAGGTCAGCAGCCTGCCTAGGAGATGGTTGCAGTGCTTTCCCCTACATCTTCCTTTTCAAATCCTCCACCTTTCACAACTGCTGAACGAGCTCCTCTTCCCCCAACAGAGGTCAGACCCCACCTCTGTGAACTGTAAATGCATACTCATTTTGCAGAGTCCAGCAGACTTGCATTTTATTCTTCCCTGTATCTCACAACATAGTTACAATAGTTCTACAAGCTCCCGTTCATGACTAGATAGTTAAATACCGTAAAAGCCATAAGATATATTTATTGGGCTCTATTAAAATGAGAATGGAGAGGATCATATTCCTATCATTATAATTGCTCCAATGGCTCTACAGCCATAACCACATTAATCAGACATCATAAGAATGGTTGTTAGCATTGTAAGATACTTGCCCTTAAGCTCATGGCACATAGTGAGACAAGAAGCAGGAAGCTTTAAAACAAATGAGTTAAAAAATGTTATGAAACACGGATCTTTATCATTAGCCATAAGCTTCAACACAGCTGTATACAATTGATGAGAAGAAAAGATTTTAACTGTTTTCCGGTGAAATGTTCCTTAGCAAAAACATTCAATGTCATAGCTGGATAGAGCAGGACTTTTTTTGTTAACAAATAGTAGTCTGTCTGTTTAGAGCTCTGAAAAAAAACATGTTTGTTCATATTACATTTTGAAAAACAGCTGCTGCTAAACCAGGATCCTAATTGCTAGTTTGTTGGAACAGGTCTCCAGAGAAGTTAGTTAGAAAAACCACAAACATCTCCCCGGGAGCCACCGGAGACTGGAGTCCTCTTGCGGCAAAAGGTAGAGGAAAATTTCCTGTGACTGATTACTGCTGGAAGCTGGGACTCAGAGGTACAGGGAGTATCTGCTTTGTAAAGAGCCTCATGTCACATTGCAGAGCATAAAAACAGCAGCGTGAAGACTTTGCAGCTGACAGTGGCCAAGCACCACATGCAACAGTGTTTTGATACTGCAGACTGTGCTTCTGTTTACTGTGGTAGCTCCTGTCTGCTAGTGTGTTCCCTGCTGAGATTATGTTTCTGGCTGGGGTTTTAATGTTTGCTTTTTTTCTGTCTCTGTTAGCAGAGGTAATTTTTCCTGAGTGGTTTGCTAGCAAGAACTTTTCTCCTGGCGAATATATTCACTGTACGGTATCAGAGGCCAGCTCCCACCCATCTTGTCAGTCTGGTGCTGGGGAGGGCAGATAACAACTTCTAAGGTCTTGTTTAGATCTTGCTGCTCTGTGTTCCATCTCCTTTTCTACTGTGTTGTTTCCTGTCTGCAATAGACCCTATGAGCTCATCTTAGGAGACATTTCTCTGAATGATGGATGTTGGCCATGTTAGTGCCATGATCCCTGCCTGGAACAGCACAGCAGAAGATGGAGTAAGTAAATACCCTGAAAGTCTTTCTTTACCCACACACTGTGGTCAGAAGGCTTTCACATGTCTCCATTTGGGCTTGGTTTTACAGCAACGAGGTAATCTGACTAGCAATCTCAACCCATGGGCAAAGCCTCCAAAGGGCTCGTGAGCCTCTCATAGCTTTGGTGGTCCTGCAAACAAGATTTTGAGCTTTCAGGAAAAAGTCTTTGGCAGGAGCTTGTAGCAGAGCCTTCAGAGGCAGCTTTAAAGACCTGCCAGTTAACAAGATAAAAGATCACAGATGCACTTACCTGCTTTATTTTCTCTATCCAACCCATCAGATGCTTGGATGGTGCCCTGCTTTCTATAACCTTAACCTCAAGAGGTTTTTTTTCAGGAATCAAAATACAATGCCATTTCAACTACTTCACCCCAGAACTCATTCCAGAGAAATCATCTGTGATCTTAGGTATCTTATATTAAAGAAGACTTCTAGGGCAGACCTTACCTTCCCTACCCTGCACCCTCACCAATGTAAACTTCTGTCTCAAGGAGACTCCCTCAGGAATCCCAAATTAAGGTCTGTGTTGGGAAGTGAAACTGTTCCACAGATGTGGGTCTTACTACAGCTGGAGTTAAATTATTTTTAGTTGTGACTACCCAAGTTCCTAATTTCTTACTGTTCAGCTGAAGCCTGTTCACATCAAGCACCATGGACCTATTTTGTTTTCCTCCAAATGTCTAAGCAAGCAAATTAAGCTGAATGCTGCCATTATGGCTTTGGTGTGAAAAACAGATCAAAGAGTTTGGCTGCCGTTGATTTGCTCCCACAGGCCTGGCCAGTAACTGACAGCAAGTATCATCTCAGAGAATAGCCCAACATGCTGAGCTGATCTGGTGAGCAAGGCTCCTTCTGCAGCTAGCAGCAGTCTGGAAAGCAGCCGAGATATCCAGGATCTGACAAATTGTCCAGTGAAATCTGGGCTAGATTTCAAAACCTTTGATAAGACATGACACAAAACCAATTTGGTATTCAAAAACATTCCAATAGCCCTTGTTGTTGGTCAGATTTCAAGCTAATTACAAAGCAAGCTAGCTGTTACAAAGTCTCGAAGGACAAAACAAAAATCCATGTGTATGTAAACATATCCATAAGTAGAATCATAGCAGAGTTTGGGTTGGGAGGGATCTTTAAAGGTCAGCCACTCCGACTCCCCTGCAACAATACAACACATGTATTTCTATAAAAGATTTTCCTATAGGCCAGTACCAATTTCTCCACACATATTTAGTTATGTATTGGCTGATCAATACTCCATTCATAGATAGATCTGGATCTAGGCAGACAGAAATTACAGCTTAATTCCTATTTGTTTACTACTTCATGGTCTCCAGAGAGGGCCATTTTGACTTACAGATGATTGAATCTAGTTCCTGACACTCGGTGTATACTATTGATCTGGAGGTCAGGCCAGAAAGTCACAAATCAGCTCTATTAGTAGCTTTGTAATAGCACTGTATCATATTCCCGAGCTTGCAGCTGCTTCCCAGGATGTGTTTGTTCTCATTCTTGACCCTTTTCATTTTGCCTGACTCTTGACTCACTCTTGCAGCCAGCTCATCTCTAATAAATTATAGAACTTCTCACAGCTTCTTTCCTGCTCTTCTCTCTGAAATTCGTCTTCTGGCTCCATTTGTGATCGAGCTAAAAAGTCTCCTTGGCTGTTACAATTCATTTCAAGGATTCTTTGTTATTGCTGATGCCTCTGGTGAACTCCCACAGGGGCTTGAAGGAGATCAGGAAGAAAAAGCACAATAATATTTTTTGCTGCTTCTGAAGGGCATCTGGCTTGTCTGCACAGAGGGATGCCAGTATTTTTGTCATCCTTTTGCTTCAAACGGGGAGACCTGTCCGGTGTTATAGTCACAAGTTACAATTATAGAAATAAAATACAAAATACTGAAACCTGGGTGGAAAATGTTTCCTGGGAACAGATTTAACGCTATCAAAGACCACGGTCTGAGTTACAGCCCAAAAGGATGGCACACAAAGGTTTGTTCTAGAGCAAATTGTCCATTCCTTTTATGCCACAAAGGACCTGGTTTGATCTCAGAGTCACTGATTAGATCTATGCTGTTGAAGTCCAAACACAAAGGCACTCTTATAGAGGATGGGCTGATTTAGCTACTACTGGAGTCCTGAAATAACGGGGATAATACCTTGGGAACTATGACGTCCACATGGGTGATCTGATGGTGGCCACAGAGAACTGTAGATATTTGCTCCATCATTTTGTGAATGAAATTATTTGTGTCCTAGCTGTTTTCAGCCCAGATGAATTTTATTGTTCCCCTGTCAGTGACTGTTTGTCCTGATCCCTTCATACAGTGAAACCAGGCTTGCTGTGGTGTGGGACTTTCTCATGCTGTTGCTACATTAGCAACCATGGGCACATCTGCAGGGTAAAGAAACTGGTAGTGAGGATGCAACATGCACACTATTTCAGAGAGCAGGCTTTGGACTAGCTTTAGTCTGGTCCTATCAAGTCAGCATCCATCAACAACTGCAGCAAATTAGGCATGCTCCTAGAGTGCATCTTCCCATGCTGTTTCACTGAAAGGGATTCCAGGTGCATGTATTCTGAGACTGCTCTGGCTATGAATCAAAGAGCCGTAAATAAAAACGATCTGGATATTTACCTCAAAACCACATTGCTGATCTGTCTGAAAAAGCAAGAGACATCTCAGAAATGAAGAGGCTGCTGACTGAAAAAATAAAAGTATATATTGATGGGAAAAAATACCCTGAATGCAAAGATACAGATTTTAGGATAACGTGTCACCTTATCTACTGACTGGTAATAGTTCCTTAGGTTTGCACAAGCCTTGGAACATGTTGCTTAGCCATTCTGTGTTATGCTCCCTCAATTATATTTGGCTGTGAGGGTCAGGATATTTGTCCCTGTTCACACTCAGGGAAAAACAGCTGTGTGGAGCAGCAAGCCCATGTGGGACATTGCTGGAAGCAGGTCCCACAGCTGGAACACTGTAACCCCACATTCCACCCAGGCCTCCACCGGGTACAAGCTTTGCCATGAGGTCAAAGGCTGCTTTCTTCTATCAGATACTGTCACATGGTGGTTTCATGCTACTGTTTTGAAAATGAGCTATGATAAATGTAGCAGCCTTTCACTTTGAACTCTCATAGTAAAGACACAGGCATTAAAAGTAAGACCAGTTTCTAAGAACATATACCTTTTTAAAAGGCAATCAGTGAAAAACATACCATAGCTTTGAACAACAAATGCTAGCTGTGGTTATGTTGACCAAGAAATTGCAAAAAATACATAAATATATGAAATGTGTTAGCTGAAAGTGTTATTACTTGTATTTATGTTTGTACAATTAAAGTGATAGAGAAAGTTTATATCTTAAGGGTTAATTACTGATTGNTATAGGAATGAAACCAGAGTTCAAGACCATCAATGATCTCTTGCTACCCAGAACAGGAGACTCCCTGACATGCAACTAATTCTTGTCCTGCTTCTCAATGGCTACAAAGAAGAGAGAAGAATAATGGGTAGAATAAAATATTCTCTTTAGCTGATCTCAGAGTGAAACAAATAATTACATTTGAATATGGTGAACTAATTTTATAGAGCTTTTCAAAAGTACCTTAAGTAGCCCTTGGGAAAAGAGGTTTTTTAAGCAGAACAGAATCCAAATGAACCCTCACGTGTGTGGGGTCACACTAAAACCTTCAAATTCTTCCTGTTTTCATCAGAGCTGTGCCAAGCATCTCAGCCAGCTTGTGCTTCTGCAGCAAAACTTCATTCTCCTCACAGCTGTGTCAAACTGTCCAGTGAAACCAGATGAAACTCGACAGTTCTGGACCCAGTCACAAAGCTCACAGGATGCCTGGATCAGCAGTGACAGTGATGCAAGGCTCTGCTGGTTAAAGCCAGAGGGAAGTCCAGAATATAGACTGGTTTTGAAAAATTGCACTTGCCACTGACAGGAAATTCTTTTTATCAGGCAGTGAATCTGTAATGAAGTAGATCTGTAAAGGAGCAGTATCACTTGATGTCAGCTGGGGGGTCTGGACATCATCACGTATTCTTTTCCTTTCCCCAAGAAGATTGCTCTGAGATTGGGCCACTGGATTATGTTGAATAAGCTGGTAATATTTAGGGATATTTGAGCACAATTGTTTCCTCCTCTTCTCTGAAATACATGTCTTGGAAACCTGCTTATACGTGTACACACAGTTTCTCCCTGAACAGATGTTACTTTTCACAAAATTACAAGGCTGTCGTCTGTGGTGAATACTAAGCAGTTTCAAGAAGTCTCTTCTCTGAGTTGGTACAAAACATAGAACTCAAAGGAAGGAAAGGAGGATCAGGTGAGGAAAATAACATCCTCATCAGACCAGGTCCCAGTTCTGACCTCAGATACTGAATTTCTCTTTGCAAACCTTTTATGCCTTCTTCATGTGCAGAATGAAATATTTCCCACAGACTTTGCTTACTTACATTTTATGCTCTTGATATCAGTGCATGTCTTACCTACCATGTCCAGAACTGCAGTTAGTCCTATTCTGATATAAATAACAGTATTGTGTTTCACTTCAGTATTGCACTTCAGCACTTGTACAGAAAAACAGTCACTGACTCCTACCCTATTCCTTTCTTGTGAGTTCATTAGATTTTCTCTTAAAAAGACTCAGGGAGTTTCTAAAAGCACCAGTTTTCAGTTTCAAAGCTAAAAAGACCTGCAAAGAAGAAAAGTTACATTTATAGAAGAAACAAATCAGTCAGAAGATGGTATTCTGTGTTTAGGCTTTTGCCCGTGCAGAAGTAAAACCAAGTAAGAAATGTATTTATGTCTTTTTAAAAGAACAACAGTAACATATACCCTAAATAACATAACCCTAAAAGCATAAGGCAAATGATTTCTCTTTCCCTCTCCTCTCTATTTTTTTTAACAGAAATAAAAGTTTGCATGGTAGAGGGAGTGGGAAATCCGGGAATGGGGGATGAAAGGGTAGGAGGGCACTATCTGGGGAGGTGGCAGACTCAAATCTTACTCAAAGCACAAGTAAATGACATCAGCTTCAGAAAACACAAAGGGTTCAATGCCTGGCAGATCCTCACCTCACTTGTAAAAGTAAATTCTTTTCTGTTAGAATGGGAAAGGATCTTTCTAAACACAAAGTGAATATAAATAGATATCTGTGAGCTTGTCTGTGCAGGTTTTTTTTCCTGGTTATACTGATCTAATGAGATGATTCATGTTAGACCAGGGTGGACATTCTGATTTTAGGTGAAGACTGGATCTTGTCAGAATGGCTTAAAGAATATGCAGCAATATACAGTAGAAAAGACAAACCTTGATTTTAGGCACAAATAGTCCTCCTGGGAGCTACTGCTGGTTTAATTAAAGAGGTTCAAAGTCTCCCTTTCTATTATAACCATCCCACGTTGATCAGCCGAGTTTGAAGAGAGACTGATCTCTGCTGCATGACATTCACCTTCACTTTAAAATATGCCAACTCAGCTGACAAGTATTGTGACTGTAATGCAGTAAACATTAACTGTTTCACTCCTTGACAAAGCACACAAGGAAATCAAAGGACCAGAGGGCCTGCTGAAACACTTCCTAGAATACAGAGCAAGCTTGGCTGCTACTATGCATAAAATGAATATATTTAAGCCTACCTACAGTTGAACTGCAAGGAAGTCAGAGGGAGGGCAGTAAATGAAATAATTTCTATGAAAAGGTTAGGGGTGGGCTCAGCTTTGAAATGGTAGAGAAATAATACTCTCATCAACAGGTTTGTCCCTTGTCCACAGAGAGACATCCTTCTTAGGATCTGGAAAATGGATGCTTCCAGAGTCCTTCCAGAGTTGTAGCACTGACCTGATGGATGGGCAAGGGTTGTTGGGATGTTTTTAATGAGTTATAATGGCTTTCTTCAGGGACTTCAAGAGATCAAGATGCTGGAAACAGTTTGTATCAAAGTATGGAAAGAGAAAAGAATGATAAAGGATACAGAGACAGGTAACCTGCTGAATTCATTGCACTGCACAGAAATTATACCTCGACAAACTCACTATCTGTTGATGAAAAAGAGGTTTTAAAATGACAGAAATAGGTAGTATTAACTGCTGTGGATGAACTATATTCTGTGGATTTGGAGGAATTCTGGGAGAAGCCTTTTCTGAGAGGTTCAGAAAATAATTACTGCCTGCTTTTTGAGCATATAGTAATGTAAGAAGCAAAGCTGGAAATCACCTCTGCAGAAGGGAATGCATATAAAATATGTATCATCAGCTAGGTCTGAATATAGCCATCTTCCATTCCCAGCTTTCCAGAGCCACCACAACACCCAACATGTTCTCCAATGCAGAGGGTACCTGGCACACATAAATCCTCACAAAATGGAGCAAATCCAGCCCATTGTGCTGTAAAAATTTCCTATGCAACTGTCAGAGAAGTGCACACGCTCAGCAACAAGCCAAATTAACTCTGCTCACAGTATCTTGTGCCTAATTGCTCCCATCAAGGCAGGGCTGGTCATTGTTCTTAGAGTTAAAAATTAAGAGTCTAGCTCCCATGACACATGCCAGACCAGTAGAAAATCAACACAGTTCCTTACAGCATCTGTGAAAATCTAGAAACTCTGGATGGAAAAGGCCTATTGAGTCAGACCAGTGTGTCTTGGTCCAAGATTGTTCTTAGTCCGTGCTATATATTCCTCAGCACCTCAGGAAAGCTTGGTCCCAGGTACCCATTTGCAGCATGAGGCTTCAACAGCTCAGGACTCCAGGTGTGAGCTGGGGCACAGAAAGCCTGGAAAGAGCAACTTTATTGATGACTACAACGAAATTAGGCTAAACAGATGCACTGTTTTGGGGTTAGTTGTTTTTAATATTTCTTTTAAATAAGACAGGACAAGGTTTGTGCATTTAATATGAACTGAAATGAACAGAATTTCTATCAGATAATGACCAGCTTTTCATGTAAGATGCACTGGCAAACCCAGCTATAGTGCAATAAAGCTCTCCCTCTGGTCACGTCTTGAAAGACATTTTCTCCAAGAGCATTCAGAATCAAATGTGCATTTAACTTTTCTTTCCATTTCACACTCCATTTCTAGTGAATAATGGTGGTGTTCTAGATGGATGAAAGCTGAAACAGATGTTATCCACTCACAATGCCATTCTGATAACCCTGAGCTAAAGGCTGAAATCCTTAGCAGATTAGCAGCTGAAATAAAAATGGATAACTAAAGTGGGGAGTACGGCTGAACAAACTCTTATAGGTTTTATTTCTGTGGATAACAATGCACAGAGGCTGTGTAATCTCCGTGCTGATCTGCCAGAGGAAAGATTAAATGGCAAAATTCCAGCACTGAAACCTGCAAGTCTCCTCTGCTCTACTCCCTCGGTGTGAACACCGAACTTTTTAGCAAAATGTCACTGTGTACACTCTAATACGTTGTTAAAAATGTGGGGTTTTCAGCTCATTTTCTTCTTATTGAAACAAAATAACAGTTTTTCTTATACATTCCTATGATCTTATGATATTTCTGCCATTAAAAGTACTTGCAGCCACTTTGTGGTTCACGTGGTGCTAAGAAGGTTAGGAAAAAGATTTTAATTTTCACTTAACTTTGAGTGGCTTTTATCAAATAAGAAGATACACTTTGTAGTGACTGTGCCACATTTTTTTATATTCCTTCATTCAAACCTTGGAAGTCTGTTGGAGCAATGAACCTGACATAGCTCTGACAGGGAAAAATTTAATCTCCCTCCTTTGTTCTTTACCTCAGAGTTACAGTGTGTCAAAAAGCTGTGCTGTGCATTGGAAACTAGAGGAAAGGAGATCTGCAACATCAGTATCCTGAAGAGCAGAGAACTGGCTAGAAATATATAGCTCAACTTATCAGCTAACCCACTCTTTTCTAAGACCCTTCAATTACTTTCTTTAAAGCCCAGGAATGGGAACATGGATGCAATAACCTAGTCCATTATCCTGCCTCAGACAGTAGCAGATGTTTCTGGGGAAGGAACCAACAACCTGCAGTAGGCTGGTGTACGATAATCTTACCCCCCACATCAGATCAGATCACAGTCTGCTCTTCAGTAGTTAAGAGACTGGCTAAAAGCAGAGCATTTAATATCCTTTTGAGAGGGTTTTCTACTCTGGCCACATCAATGATGAATTTCTTTCCAATACTCATCAAGGAGATGAGTATCCTTTGTGTATCTGTGTTATGTATCAGATCAAGTCTCCTAAGGTGCTTAACATTGGAGGAAAGACTTAAAACACTAACTGAAACTACCTTTTCCAAATGGAGAGAAGGACATCCAGCTTGCTATGTGTAACTTGTTGTTCTTTGTGGAATTCACAGTACAAGCTCCTTGAAATCTCTTACATCATTGCCAGATCTGTGCTACTTCTACGTCTATCGATAATGCATAATAAATCATAAGCAATCATAACAAATCCCAAAGCAATTGGAAATCCCAGCTCTTCCTACTATTCTTAAGAAAAGGCCTAAAGACCTAGACAATAAAATTCTTTTATATTATATTATTTAAAATTATATATTAATTATAATGTGATGTTGACACAACAGATATAGAGCAAAGAGCAAGATTAACACAATCCTTTAAAGGTGTGTTATAAAAAAGCACCTCCAGACTCATGAACCCCCTTCCCACCACCACCTCCTAAAAATGGTTTCGTTTTGTTACAGAACATAAGATGACTTAGCTGAGGAATAACACAGCATTGCAAAGTTCAGGGCATTTATTCTGTGATGTAAAATTCTCCAGATCTTCAGTTCCCAGCAGGCACAGGAATCTGTGACTCCAAATTGCTTCTAACCTCCAGGCTCCACCTCCTGAGGCTGCAGTTAAGATGCCAGTTAAAACTATTACTAAACCTGCACCTTTCCTGGCTCTTCAGTGACACCTTCTGGGACAAAAATAGACCAAACTCATCTTAGTATTTCTGCAGCTCCTTTTACCGATAAGTAGGAGTCAAATGAGAATTTTGGAAGCTAGTTGTTGAGAAATGGTGAGCCCACAAAAAACGCTGTGCAAATACAGCTGCCTGTATGCAGTGCCCTGAAAAGCACCATCTCTTTGGAGACTGGGCAGGAGATGAGTCCCAGACGGCCACAAATCTGTAAGCTTTCACTTCTCCCAACACATATTTTGATTTCCTGAAATTGCTAACTGAGGAGGAAAAAAAATCACACTTGAACAGCTGGATCCTCCCTGTACGAGCAGTAAGGATGAAGGTGGAAGTTTATATTGAAATATCTTATTTCAGTGACAGTGATGTTATCTTTGCTTGAGGGCAGGTTTTAGATGCATCTGTGGTGGGACTCCAGGGCACAACTCTTGCATTTCACTCTGGCAGCACTATAAAGGGCTGGACTGCAATTCCCACTCCCATGCAACCCCAGTCATAAAGGACAGGGGTACATAGGGAGGTTCCCTCAGCTGCAGCAGGAAAGACACCTTTTTATCCACTCTCAGGGGAATGTGCTGGGAAGATAAGCAGGCTTTGCTAGGTAGGGTATTAACTCACTGAGTAGGCTGGAGCTTACTGAGGCTGAGAAAATGACCATGTTTAGCAAAGATGTCTGATCTTGAGCACTCACACATGCACAACTGCAGAATTCAAAATTACTGTGCAAATTTACTGCCACTCAGACAAGTAAAATCATCTCATTTTCTTCTGTGAAAAGTCTATTGCAAATAAATGTACCTTTGATCAAACTGTGCACCATTGATGATCCATTGGTACTTTTTGGTATTTCCATCCTGCCCCTGGCCTATTTATTAATTTATAGCTTTTTACCATTCAATCAGACATCTTGGGCAGCAGTTCTTTATGTGTTTTGCAGCTACTGTTTTGCAAAGACAGCATACAGTGAGTGAAAAAAAATATTTAAAATCTGAGATGGTCTTCAACTTTTACCTGAACCAACAGTAAGCCAGAAGGGCATTGTCTCCACCCAGGGCAGCTGGCAGTACTGCAGTGGTGACATGGATGCTGTACTCTGTGCCCAAAGGCAGAGGGTCAGCAATTACATTACTGTGACCTGCTCCAGAGTGTAAGTTAAGCTGCTCTGTGTAACTTTTCCTGGACACTGACTGCTTTCATCAGTGCACATTTCCCTGAAGTGGCTGGGTTTCTCTGTACAGGAGGTGGTTTCCTTGTGTGGGAGGTGCATCTAACATGACACGTTGGAGCACAGAGAATTTACTTGTAAATAGGGAGTGCTGAGAGCCACAGGTAAAGTTGGCAGTGTGCAAGGTAGACAGTGTGATTTGCAACAAAAGCAGAAAGAAGTCACTCACGTATCCTCTGGACTGGTGCATTAATGATCCGTGTCCTTCTGCTGGAGGGATGCTAATGTAACCCATGAATCATGCATAGCTCAAAAAGAAAAGAGGACCAAAGGATTGCTGTGCTATTGGATCCCTCATTTCTTCTCTGCATGAGCCAAAGGCTGACCTCTTCGCTTCAGGGTTAAGTGCTCCTCAGTACACTGCCACGAAGCTGAAAAAAAGGAGAGAGTTCTCTCCATTTATGTGCTTGCCCTGTGGCTCCAAAAGAGTCCACATCTCCATATGCTTCTTTCCTGGTCACCTGGAGATCCAAGTGTCTAATTCCAAAGGGTAGTGTTGTATGTTTTCACCACTGGATAAGTAAATTGTTACAATCAGCATCAATTAATGTTTGCTCCTAAGCAGATAAGGTCTTGCTAAATACATGGCACCAGTTCTGGGAATTGTCCTCTTGCTGGATCTTGGTTCAGACAGTGGAGAAAACATTGTCCTCAGAACGCCTCTACTTCCCTTTTAAACTAGAGTATTATCCCCCTCTTATAAATTCCCAAATACATATTCTGGCATAAGCCTGGATTTTTTTCTTAGGCAAATCTATGTATTGGAGCCCACAGAGAGCTTTTTATCAGTATTGGGTTCATTCCGCATATTGGAGCTTCTCTGCACATCTGAGCACAATTTGCTGTCACCCCTTTTTTCAGAGTTAAAAGACAAATACCACATAAATTACAAGCCTCTGTGATAACAAGAAGGCTCAGCAAGAAGATTTTTCTGGCTTTTCTACTTTAAAGAGACAGGATCTTATGATTACTGTTCACTCATGATATTGAGGCAGCCTGACCCAAACTGAGGCCCCAGCACGCTGCGTTGTTTCTCTAAATACACAAATGAAAGCAGCTTGTGAGGGTAGAATGTTTCCAAGGCAAAACATTATGATTTACATTTGACCTCTTCTAAAAATTGCTCTCAGCTGTCCTCAAGAATTCTGCACATTTTCTTTTTACAGTTCTTTTACTTGCAACCTTTGCCATAGGCTGCATCCTGTTCATACCCCTGGAAGCACTGATTCACCGGGAGCTGTGGGTCAGTGCTCCAGAGAGAGGGTTGGGGAGCACCTTCCCAGCCCACCACAGTCTGGCTTCAGAGCTTCTTGTCTTGCACTTTGGTATCTCCACCCTCTAAACCAGGTTATGCCTTCTTTTTGCACATGACTCAGTAGGGATCCCCTGTCTGCTGCCTGGCCAGACCTGTGCAGGAAGGAAATGCCTCTGTCCCCAGGTGTAACTGCACTAAAGGGGAGAATCCTCTCTCCTGTGCACCCTGCACAGGCTGCCCAGGGTGCCATGTGCCTCTCTGTCCCACTTGCAGAGACATGTCAGCCCTGGGAAGGCAAAATGTTGAACCAGATAAAGTCAAATTGAACTACCTACACTCACTCAAGCACACTCAGTGCCCATAATTTGGCTATCAACCCATGTTCTGATGTGTTCACATTTTAGGCATGTTCATGTTTTGGGCACTCTTTGCACAAATATAAATGAGTAACTGAAGGGTGTGGCAGCAAAGCATCAGGGTAGAATTATAACCACACTTGGCATGATATATCAAGCAGCATGCCAGAATTATGCCTGTTACGGATTTTGGGTTAATTTCCCATTGACTATCACTGCGCATCAGGAAGAGCAGCATGTTTTTAATAAACTTTGAAATAAGGGATAGATGAATTGTCCTGACTGCAGCAATCCAGTCACTGAACTTCTTCTTGGGCACAGGTTATCTTTGTTTTCTCCATAGTTGTAGATTGTGAGGGACTCTAAGTTAACCTGCACCGTGGAAAGACTTTCCGTCTTACACAACAAAAATAAGGTGTCATTTCCTAGCTTGGATTAACCATAAACTCAGATAAATCCTCAGCAAAGCACCTGGGAATGAAGAGAAAAATTGTTCCTTGGGCTTTGTTCAGGTGCTCTACTGCAAGTGCCAGCAAGAGGGCCTCTTCCCTCCAACAGCAACAGTGACTGCAGGGTTGGGATCCTGGGAACAAGTGTTAGGCAGGACCAGGCTGGAAGCACCATCTGATTGTATATGGTACCAGTTATCCACGCCTAAACACATGCCCCAGTTTGTCCACACTGGGTTGGGCCTTGGGCCAGTAGAAAACAGATAAAATGCTCCAACATTAAAATGTGCTGTGAAAGCCCAGAAGCTTTGGCCTTCCCTTGATACTCCAGAGCTGTGAAGCAGAGGAGGAGACTGCACTCCTAAAGAGGTGAGCAGAGAGGTCCCTGAGTTCTGGCAGGCTTAGTGCACCCTGCATGGGCTCTGGGATGGCAACAAGTGTCCCATCATCACTAATTATGAGGTTGAAGGAACCTAAAGATTTAAAGCTTAATAGTCTCTGTTGACATCAATCTTTCCAGAAGACAGAATGACAACAAAAAAAGCTACAAAGAAGTTTTAGCAGCAAAACTGCTTTAACAGATACTGTAGGCCTAGTGAGACTCCTAAGGAAAAACAGAAAGCATGTGGAGATCAACTTACTGGCATAAATCTGGGGACATCAGCATAGCTGCAGAAAACACAATTATCGAGTCTTTAAAAATAAAATAAAAAAAAGATAGCTTTTTAGTACAGAGATATGGAAAAAAGAGGAGGAGATAAGATATGGTATCTCAAAAGAAATAGATACCTGCCTTATTTCATATGTATTTTTGGACTCAATTTTCCCCTTGCATAAATCAGTCGGAAAGTCATCTTCAGCAGCATGTTTAAGTACATAATTAGCTCTAAGTAGATGCTTCATCCTGATTTAATCACATTGCTGCATTTGTGCTAAATCAAAATGCTCTTAAGAATCTTGAAACTACAGTGGTATAAAAGACATGTAAAAGGTCAAAATCAGATACTCCAGGGTAGAAGGTAAATTGCTACTGCAAATGAGCTGTTAGAACAAATGGTGTTATCTTTTACCAAGAAATTACACTGTGTTATGTTATGACAAAGAGAGTTTGTCTTTTCACCCATTTCCTGCTCTGTTTCCCATCAGCTGAAAATGACGCTGCAGGAGTCAGCCCAAAATACAGTCAAAATTCCTAGGACAAAAGCTAAAATGCAGCAAACGTTTTGTGTTATATTTAGAGATACTTAATGAATTACACAAACTGCTCCCACAAATAAATGAAGCAGCTGGTAATTACCAGGCTGACCTGATATTCTCAGGCTATAACAGAGTGGATGTTACATGCCTAAATAATAAATACTGCAGTTCAGCAAAGTACTTCAGTGTGTGTTTCACTCTCATTTAAGTGAAGCTGAGATAAGACAACACTCCATTATGGGATGGGTTATGCCTTAACATTACTCATTTCAGTGAAAAGTAACACACCAAGTTCTGGGAGTTACAAGAACTGGAGCAACATCTAAGAAATGCCCATTAAAAATAAAAGAGGAAGACAATTTCAGTGTTTTATCTACTACACAAAATAGCACACTAATTAATTCCAACATCATGGATAGCAGAATAAATAATCAATCAATGTTTAACTTGCCCTGTAAGACAAGAACATAAAAAGATGCACAGCTTGTTTCAGAGCTAGTTTCTAATGGAATAATTACAGCAACCCAGGAAGTTTCTTGGCAACTAAGTGCAACATATCTTTACGTTGTTTTCAGTCAAGATAGTCAACTTGTGATTTTCCAGCACAGGAAATCCTCTTGGAATTTTCTACAGGGGAAAAAACCCCTCACACCCCAAAACCTTTGCCATATTCAGGATCTAGCTCTTTTTGAAAAGCTAAATAAAAGTCTCCTTACCCTTGACATCATTCAGGGAGGAAGGAAGGAAGGCTAATGTAAGCACCTCAAGCCTGATTTATTTTGAAAGCAATGCCAGCTTCACACACCTGGCTGATGGAATGCTGGCTGGAGACCCACATTAACCACAGTCTCTTCAAATCCCCTTGCATGCCCTTTCTCATCTCCTGAGTCAAACTGGGCTCTGGGAAGTGCCTCCTTTTTATTCTCTGTCTGTACTAGACTGAACACCATAGGGCTGCTTGGTGTTAATCAGCCCAGCACAAACACACCTCCCAGAGCAGCAAGCAACACCTCCCAGAGCAGCAAGCCCCTATTTCCCACTGCTGCCTGCACCCTCTGCAGGCATCCACAGCTGGGCCTAGGACCAAAGTGTAGGATTAGGGGCATGGAAGGAAAACAGCCTTGGGAGATGAAAAGAAGTGAGAAGATGCTGTGGGTGGGGGGAGCCACCTTGGGTGGGTAGGGAGGATGTACACACCTTTGTGAGTTTGGGTGATGTGCATGAGTGGGTAATAGTGGAAATATAATTGTTAACAATTAACAGAAACAAGATGGTAATTAGTCCATGGCATTTGTCATTAAACCTTGATGAAACTCAGCATGTGCAACCATCTTGGCTACCATTAATAATGCATAACTAAACCACTCCAAAAAAACACTGAAATGGAAAAATATCCCTTAGTTTTGTCCCATCCCTCATTCTATGGAAGAAAAATTGTGATAGGTATGGCATTGCACTGGGACTTTAAGAGTACAGATGGAAAGCTGGCCTCTTCCCAGGAGCTGTAAGCCTTCGCATAGAAAAACCTTAGAAATAAACTTTGAGTACTTAGATATTCACGGCCTTGGACAGGCTTGTACTGCCCTGCTGCATGAAGTCTGCTTTAGCTCTGCTTGATCTCCAGCTAGCTGGAATAAATCTACCTCAGGAGCATCAGTGCTTTGAACTGATTTATTCCACCTCACTTTCTTTCATGGGGCAAGGGCCTAATGCTCAAGCTAATATGTTACAGTGCCAGTTTAAATAAATGGGGCACATGTGCAAACACTCAGGCATCTCATTTATCCACCTGTAAAAAATTAGTTTGGCACTTATGGTTCAGTACCGGCACATGTGGAGCTGTTGAAGCTGAAAGGTTTCAATAAACGTTAGGCAAAACTGCCTGCAGGTTGCTAGCCTGTCTCCTCATCCCAAGAGGGGCTTAAAAAACCAAAATCTTTTCTGTATCCTGTACAGTCTAGTATAAAGCTCTGAGGAGAAATAGAATAAAAAACAGGAGACAAGCCATCAGAGACACTCCAGAAATGCCTGGCACAAAGCCTGGACAAAGCTTTGCTCTCTGAAGCCTGCAGTGCACCAGAGGATGCTCTAGGAAGTCACTCTGGGGGCTATTGCTCACACTGAGCTCAGTGCTCACTTAGCAAAGTGGAAGAGAAAGTCCATCCCTTGGCTACCAGCAGGTGCTGGATGTAAAAAAGAACAATGCTTTGTGTTTAAGATGCTCCCTTTTACTTGCAAATTGTGTGCCTTTCTTATCTTTACTAGACATTTCTCTTGGGCATCAGCTCACCATGGTCACCATCACAGCTCACCATAAGCCACCTTCTGCTCAGAGATTTTAGCTGTCTCCTGTTTAGAGATTCCCCACCTTCCAAAAGATTTTGGGGGTGAGATTAAAAACCACAAGCAAATAAATGGGGAAGGTGCTACTTTTGTACATTAATTCTTATGTTTTTTCTTCTGGCACATATTCTAGAAATGCCTTCTGCAGTGAAACAGCCCTGCATACAGAACCCACACCTGGAAGCATTCAGAGCCAGGAGCCTGCTGAAAGGCTTAAAGGGAGGATTTAGGAGAATTGTAAGCCTTGTGCCAGCCTTAGGACTGAGATAAATGTCTCTCCAGAATACAGAGCTCTCTCATTTTTCCTGTAGCACTTTTCTCCCTCAAAGAGCTTTTTAGAGAGGGAACATTTTTCCAGCGTGAATGGGATTGACAAGTACAAATAGAAACTAATGTGACTAAACCTTGGAATTGTAAAAAGAAAAGATAAATGTTTCCCCAGTGCTACCAATGATACAATTAGATGGTTTTCACATGGGACTGTTAACAATAGATGCTTTTCAAGAATTAATCCTTATTCTTTCAAGACATATGTCTTTTCAATCACCAGCTCTTTTAAGAGGTTGAAGATAAATGAGTACAAAGCAAATTAATGGAGAACATAAAGTCATCACTTAACATTCCTGATATTGATTCCATTTCACTAACTGGTAAGCACTTTATACTCTAACAGAGAGATTTTTGTCCCTCTTCAGGTATCTAATTACAAGAATAAAAATAACTTTAAAGAATTTTCCCCTTGGAACCTACCTCTAGATATATTTCCAGAACTAAACCTTTTTTCAGTCAGGATTATGTAGAAATTATATTTGTGAGAAGGGGATGTGAGTAATTTTTCTGCAGGCTTGAAGCATTTTGATTTGCCTGTTAGAAACACTATCCATAAAACCAGCAGTCCCCATCCTCCAGAAAGAGTGGCAGAGAAAGCCAATAGATGAGTCAGGGTGGTATTTACTGTGCCCAAATTAGCAGTGGGTGTGTGCACATCAGTGTGTTTCTTTGAGGGTTGGCTTCCTGTTTGTGGAAGCCATCCCAGGACAGAGCTTGAGCCTTTCTGAGTCATGCTGGCCATTTCACCAGGGTTACACCAGTACTGAGCAGTGTTTTAGCCAGAAGATGGTTGTCTTGCAGTACAACATTTACCAGCAATGCAGCTTTTCTGCCAGCCCAGCTGGAAAACAGGACATACTGGAATCATTCTCCATGGCTCTATGACTTCTCTGGCACTCAGGGTACCCTCTTCAGAACAATCTTGCTAACTCTACATGGCCTTAGATTCCAACAAAGCATAAGGGGTTTCCCATGCAGAGCAGATGAATAAAAAAAGAAAGAAGATAAAAAACATGTCCGTGGCTAGATAAAATTACTGAGGTCTACAGGTAACTTAAAGTTAATAATGTCTGATAAGAAAGAATGTACTGGTCAAGATTTGAGATATATTGTGATAAGACTCTCCCCCCCCTCCCCGTGAATTATTTGCAAAATCAACACAAATTTTCAAAGTGTTTTGCTGATTTTCAATTGGTTTTTTTTGCTGAATGACATGCATCCACTTATAGCCCTGACTAGAATGGAAATGACAAAATAACTACAGGAAATTGCTTCTTTCTGCTGCTCTCCTCAGCAAGTGTTTATATGCACAGAAATTAGCACATTTTTCAGAAATGGAAATCATCGAAGAACTTAAGGAAGCACAATATGTCTTAAAAGACTGAATGTGCTCCAGTATTTTCAAAACAACATGCAAGACCTGAGGTGTGTGACTCCTGCTGGCACTAGGGAGAATCACAACATTGCAGTACAGGTCTTTGAGATGAACATGTCTGAGATGCGATTTCACTAAGCTTTAAACTAGCACTGGCCTGCAAGAGCTTGCAGCTTCCTGGGAGTACAGAGGGGAAAGAAAACAAACAAAACCAGTGAAGAGAAAAATCTCTGAATAGCAAAGGCAATATGTAAGGGAAAGGTAAGCAGAAATGCCAGTATTATTTGCATTCATTGCCTAGAAAATTGGCAGTGATCAAGGTGAGGGCTTTTAAAGAATGGCTGATCTGAGTTGTTTTAAATTAAATTCACCTCTGGCATGGGCTGCAACTACAGACATTTTGACAGACTGAATAAGCTGAACCCTTTTTAGAAGCACCTAAACATATTTGATAAAGAATAAACACTTGGAGTGAACTACAGGTATCTACAGTCATGTAGTCAGTAGTGTAAAAACCCCAGTTAATGCACAGCAACCCAAACCTCCAAAGATTAATTAATCCTGTTTTTAAAAGGGCATCACTGGTAGCTACAATGATTTGCCCTCTGGAAATGCTCACTCTCACCTACTATTGGAAGATCCCTACCAACCAGAAGTCTAATTAAGTTAGATTAAAAAGTCTCTGAGATAGTCTGACAACGTAAAATAACTTCTGTAGAGTTAAAAATTTGTCTGGAAGGCTTTCCTCAGATGGCATTTTAGAATTATTTTCATTAAAATGAAGATCATTTTATGATTGCCTCCAATGGGAGTACATTCCCATTAATGCCAAACATTTTGAGAATGTTGTGTTTGTTATATTCAACTGTAAAATCACTGATCCTTAAGGGAGTGCTCTCAGAAAGATAGCTGAGCTCCTTCCAGTGATTTAATTTGGTCTGCAACAAATCTGACTGAAAGAGACAGTTATATCCTGGATATTAAGGCTTTCATGCAGAGGTTCATCAGATTTTACATCTCTACAAGAATACCTTGTTTAACTGAAGGGATTTAAAGCAATTCCTCAAAAAGGGAGCATGCAGAAACTGGTTTGATTGTCCTTTTTTACCATCAAGGCACTAGACAACACTGCCTGGCATGTTGCTGCACAGACTGACAGCCAGCTGAGAAAGAGCTAGGTTAATGACCTGACTTTGTATTTCATTGAAAAATCGTCCTTCCTTTGCCAAAGGCTTCTTCACCATCCTAAAAACAACCAGATCGAGGAGACAAAGCTGGCTTTTCCTTTAACATACTGGGAAAAAAAGATAAAGAAATTAATTCTTACCCCACTGTTGACTTACAGATACAGCAAAATTCAGTCTCTAAACTAGCAATCTCAGAAGATATGAGCATTTCCCAAGGGAGTCATGGTAGAGTTTTTCCCTCTTCCCCATCCTACCTGCTCCTGAGCCAGCTCTTCGATCCTGGGTAGGCACTGAGAACAAACAGTGATAAAACCTCCTTGGAAGGGTCCTCCCTTCTGTGAGTAGCCAATATCTCAGTTGCAATGTCAGGATTGCTGTGAATTGGGAGCAGCTATCCTTGCATTCCCTGCACAGGGCCATGGAGCACACACTGTCACACCAGGGTTGAGATTATAGTCTACCCCAATGAGTTTTTACTTTGTCAAGTAAACTATGACACTGACAAATATTATCTAAAAAAAACATTTCTAGTGTGAGGCCAAAGAAGAGGGTTGCAAGTTTAAATGTCACGGCTAAGGGTACATTGTTCTTCAAAGCAGAGGGAATATGAGGTGAAAAGAAGATAAAAATCAAGCTGCAAAAATATTAGTGCTTCTAGGCATGTCCAGAAACAACTAAAGAAAGGATTGTGTTTTGTTTGATAGAAGAGAAGGGCTCTGCTGCCCAAATTAAAAATAACTGAACTCCATTTCCCTGAATTTTCTTCTCTATATTGGTGACTTTATCTATGCCTGGCTTAAACCCTGAAGTAATTGGAAATCATTTAAGTAGAGTAATTCATGCTTACAGCACTTGAGAGTTCAATTTGGTGAGTTTATAAGAGTTTTTGCAAAAAACTTACAGTAGGCCTAAATTTGCATATATGGACCTTTACTGGGACCAGTGTCTGAGCACAGTGGTATGTTCCCTCTGTGGACACCCCAGGAAGCCACAAGGCAAAAAATTAGTGTATGAGAACTGATGTTTGACATTCTTAGGCCAGGGGCCAACCTGGCAAGCAGAGCACTTGCAAGGCCCCAGCAGAAAAGGTTTAAACTCTACCTTAGCAGCTGCAAGGGCTTTTGAAATCCTATCCTCTGGAAATCATAACCTATTTCTTCTCAGCTTCTGGCAGAGCACACACTCCTCTTGTTAATAAAGCAAAGCATCTCCAAGGAATTCCACAACCACTGGAAAAAAGTCTTATGTAAAGTAGCAATTTAATTTACAGTGTTCCTGATAAAGGCTTTTTACTTTGGGATATGACATGAGGCTGTCACTAACAAGACAACACACTTAACCATGAAAAAGGTGTTTATAAAATTCCTTGACTACAAATACAGCAGAGCCAAGGCCATGAATAATTGTGCTCCTGACTGGGCCTCTTGCCCAGTCCCAAAATTTGATGCCTTTGGCCCTCCTGCTCCTTTTGCAGGGTGTGCTGGCACTGCATGCAGTCTTCCTTCCTGTGTCAATCCCCTCCAAAGTGGAGCCTGGTTCCAATCCCACATTTGCTGAGGCATGTGGAAAGCAGCAGCTGCACACACCAAAAGGCCAAAAAACCCAGATCCAGCTACTCTGGGCAGTCCTGGCGAGCTACCTCCTGGAAATTACTAGTAACATACGCAAAGATACATCCTAGCAAAATACAGTCTATGGTCTTTAAAAATAGCTCTTTCCACTGACTGCCACCCCTGGGAGCAATGAGCAGGTGTATGGAAAAGAAGCAAGAGACCCAATGGGCCTGAAACATGGTGAAATACTCCCCCAGGAAGATACTTCAGACTGTTCACTGGATTTTGGCTTCATATCCAAAGTCTCCTAATTTACATAAATCCTGATCTTTCTGCAGTTCATGTTTGGTCATGCTCAACTCTGCTAATATTAAGGATACAATTTTTTTTCACATTGGGTCCTCAGTTCTTTGGCAGCTCTGGACTCCAATACTTTCCTTCAGCTTTCCAGTCTTAATTTTGTAAGATTCTGGAACACCTGGAAAAATACTAGTTGTTTTATGGCAGAATAAATGAAGGTCACTAGCTATAAGGAGTCAACTTATAATTAAATCTATTTGTGTATCAAAAGAAGGATCCAGACATAAAAGTACACATATTTAAAGAGAAAATTATTAGTATACTACTAATATTCATTATAACTCTATAAATTATGTATAGAGTCATTTTTGTGAGGCCAGAAATCATCATTGGTCATAGTCTGGCCTTTTATTTGAAACATGGCAGAAAATGTCACTGAGCTCACTTATACATATGTATTTTATATTTTAAAAACCCCATACATCATCTTCATTTAGCAATTGCAAGAGGTGAAGGGTCCCCCACAAGCACTGGTAAGTAGTTTCAGTGATTGATTAGCCTCCTCCATGTAAAGATTACATTTATCTGCTTATCCTCCACTCCCAGTGCTGACTCTCAGGCAGCAGAGCCTCTGATGTGCTATCATCTCTGATAAGAGAACCCTCAGCAGAGCTGGGCAGAGCTGGCTGAGGTGAATCAAGCACAACCAGCAACACAGCCTCCAGATACTGTTCTCCACCTGACCATGTTGTTCTTGTAAGGCAAGCTAACTTAGTCCACGTTTGGGGATGATCTGAGGCAGTCACACTGCTCCTGGGACCCAGAAACATCCACAGGGAAGCAATTTGGGTGTTCCTACACAGCATCCTCTCATGGCAACATACACTGCCAATATCCACAGGCTGCAGGCAGGTGGCATGGGAAAGGAACTCCTCCCAGCACATTGGCAGGAGGCAAGACAAACATCTCCCAGACTGCAGACTTTGGTGAGAATACTCCAGAAAGCAGCTGCACCTGACTTCTTTCCCCATGGTACAGCTCATCTGGTTTGAATGCCTGAAGAGAATAACCTCCTCTTCTTACATCATAGCACAGATTTGTGGCCACATAGAAACACCTCATTTTCTTCCTGCACCCACCTCCAGCTGAGCCAGACAGCTCTGACCCAGCAACCACCTTCTGCTTCGTGCTGCCTCTGACCCTGTTGCGGTTTAGAGGTTT
>VZTZ01031747.1:1279-16167 GCA_013400955.1 Drymodes brunneopygia
AGAGATTTTTGCACCTTGAGCCAGGTAGGAGATGGAATTTTTTTGATGGATGGAGGTGTTTTCCTCGGGGCAACTCTTTGTGTTCCAGAAAAATGGGAAAATTTTTCTGGATGGCAAAATTTGTCTTTTCCAGGAGCTACAAGAGGTTTTTTGCTCATCCCAGAATCCTGACTTGGCTTTTCTGAGGGATTTACTCCCATCCGTGCTCTGCTGCTTCTCCCCCACTCAGAACACACCTGGCTTTCCCTTTTTCAGTCGTTGTTTGATGCAGACACATTTTTAAAAACCATCAAAAAACAGGATATTCCTGAGCAGAATTCCAGCTGATGGAAACAGCTCTGGACAGGGCATAAATTTGCACCCACTGAGGGTTTCCACAGCCTCTGGAATGAGGGTGGATGAACATCAGGAACTCGGTTCAGGTGTTATCAAACAAATATCACCACTCAAATCCCTTTTTTTTTTGGGGGCTCAACCCAAATCAAATCATGGGATTGGTCAAAATCTGTATCCTGGTAAAACAAGGATGGGATAATCCTTTTAATCAGACAAATGTTCCTTCTCCCACCATCATTTTCAGAATAAAATTTGATTTTTTTTTCTAGAAGTTTTGCTGTGATTCCTTCTCAACATTCCTGGGTTTGACACAGCAACACCATCAGGAGCTGCACCTAATTCCCGAAAAATTCACTTTATTTTAGGTTGAAAAAAAGCCTAATTATGAAAATGTTCCCTTCTCGATCCTTTATAACCAGGGTGTAATAAAAATTAACACTTGACTGAGAGAGAAAATTAATGACTAAATTAATCATTAAATTAAATTTTACATCAAGTCACTGCTGGAGAAAGAAATAGGGGGGGTGAAGAGCCAGAGAATAAACAGAAGAAACTACAAAAAAAACATCATTTTGGGCAGAGGATTAAGGATCAAAAAAAATACAGGGAAGAAATGGGGATTTATAG
This sequence comes from Drymodes brunneopygia, assembly GCA_013400955.1. NCBI lineage: Eukaryota > Metazoa > Chordata > Aves > Passeriformes > Petroicidae > Drymodes > Drymodes brunneopygia. Next base: position 2,243 of record VZTZ01031747.1, read on the forward strand.
GAAAAGGAGTTATTTGAGCTCAGAAGTTCATTAGTAAAGCTCAAGTTTATTATTGTTATAAAATCCCATCAATGATATAAAATCCCATCAATGATGGCAGCAAGAACTGGAGAATAATCCAGGCCATGATGCCAAAATGTGTTAAATTTTAATCCGATTCATTAAATAATATTTAATATTTATTAAAGAATATCACAGTTTCCTTGAACACACAGCTGCTCTAGAGCAGGACCCAAATCCAGCTGAAATCAGTGGGAAGACTCCTAAAATTTTCAGATGACTGTGGACAAAGCTTGTGTTTTTTTTAATTAATGACCATGAGATTAATTAGCTAGGTCAATAAACGTCAATTTTAAATGTAGGTCCTTTAGTGTTGAGGTCCTGCTTGAAAGTTGATTAAAAAACCACTTTTTCCAATGGTTTGTGGAATTTCAGATGAGGAGCTCCTGGGAATTGACCTGGATTTGAAAGATTATTAATTGCCAGTGCTACTAAACTCTCATTTCTGGTGAAACCCTGCCTGGGGATGGAAAATTTCAGGGAATGGCTCACAAATCCAACAGGCAAAGGTCTTCTCCTTTCAGCAGAAGATCCAGCTGGGATCTCGCTCCCAATGAGAGGAAACTTCACCATCCAAAGGAAAAACAAACTCCACATTCCATAAATATAAATATAAAAAACAACAGGCGAGGATGCAACCCAAAGTTCCAGATGTCCACGATAGGCTGAGATTTATGGATGTGATTCTGAAGATCAAGGGTTGATCTGGGCTGGTTTTGGGATGAGTTTGTTTCCCTGGAGTTGTGACAGCTCCGTGAGTAATCCCCGGAGGTCGGCACAGGTTGGGCTCTTCAGAGGCTCCGGGCTAAAAACATCTCCAGGAAAAGATGGATCACGGCAGCTCCGGATGTGGGAAGAGCTGGGGGTGTTTTCTGACAGGATTGTTTGGATGTTCCTGGACGAATTTGGGTCCAGGAGGATCCAAAACAGGGCATCGTCCTCTTTTTGGTATGGAATTTTTCTGAAAATATGGGTATTTTTTAGGGTAAATCAACAATTCTGAAATACCAGATGAGGTAATAAAATAAAGGTTGGATTTCTCAGGGATGGAGGGATGGTGCTGTTTTATCCAGATTTAATTGGGTTGATGGGCTGGACTTGATGATCCCCAAACCTTAACGTGATCCATGATTTTGGATGCCCTGAAAATGGGAGATCCAATGATTTTTGAAGGTTTCACCTGAATTAATTTGGGCTGGTGTGACCTTGGGCAAGGAGCAAACCCAGGAACAGATCCCAGATAAAAAATTAGAATTTATGCTGGGATTTGGTCCAACCACTCAATTTGTCTTCCAGATGTGCCACGTGGTGTAGGCAGAGTTTTAGAGGTGCTGAAGATGAGATTTCCTTGGAATTAAGGCTTTGTGGGGATCCATGGAAATGGCCAAGAATCCCAAACCCCAGTTTAGGAATTCATCCATGGATCTCACCGTGATCCTTCAGCTCCAAAGGGGCTGAAACAAAATTCCCTGATTTTTCCTAGACTTCATAATGACAAACTAAACCATTCCACTGGGAGAAACAGCATCTCCAGGATTCATCCAGGTCTATATTCCATTTTTGATCAGCTTCTCAGGGTTTCATCCTGCCCATATTTCACATAAGGTGTGGAGGTGGACAAAAATATTCCCAAAAATATTCCCAAAAATATTCAACTCAAAGTTGTGGCATCACACGCAGGTAAGAGCCAAGAAATGTCAGAAATGGAACCAAACAATTTCTGGGATTAATCTTAGAACTCCCAGGAAACAGAGGTTTAAGTCAAGACTGGCCTTGGATTCCTTAGGCTGACCTTGTGCATGGAACAGGTTGGGGAAAAAATAAGAATGGAAATTAAACAGAAATAAAAATGAAAATAAAAAATGGAAATAGAAGTGAACATTTAAAAAAAAAAATGAAAATAAAAATGGAAATAAAAATGGAATTTCTCCATTTGGACGGTTTTTTGTGGGATGCAGAGCAGAGCCAGGCAATTTTCCATTGGGAATTTCCTGGGCTGGGATGGAAGAGATCTTGGATTTACAGACAGATGATTATCTCGCTTATTTTTGGGGTGGGAAATTGGCTCTTCCCTTTTTTCTTTATCATTTATCCATTTTGTTTAATTTATAAATATTCTATTTATAATTTATCCATTTTATTTATAATTTATCAGAGTAAACTTCGAGTCTGAGTGTCAGGTGCAGGGAGGGAAGCTCATGGCTAAGAGAATTCCATGGATTCACCCATGGCAGGGTCATTTCTGGGCCATTATTCCATAAAAAATGAAGCATTTTAACCCAAAAAGGTTGGTTCTTTATCACCTTTATGGCATTTTCATTTCAAATCCAATTTGGTCTCCTCAGCTTTATTCAAAATGCTTGAAACTCAACAGCAGCTGTCAATTTTTCCAAGGAAATCCAAGCCCAGTCTCCCGATTGACTCCGGTCTCTCACAGCTGCAGCGCTTTGTTTTCCCTTTCTCCCAGCAGAGAAGCAAATTAAGCTGGAAAAATTAATTGGAAAAATTAAATGGAGAAATCGTTTCTCCGTTTCCTTCTTCCTCCATGAACTTCCTCCCTCAGGCTGGATTATCCCTGAGGGAGAGAGGATGAGGACAGGAGAACCATTCCATGAGGGCTCCCAGGAGATGCAGCAATTCTGAAGCATCTTCCTGAAATTCAGTTCCTTCCTTGCTTCCTCTTTTTTTGGGGAATATGGGATTTTTGAGCAGCTTGACACTTGTCAGTGCTGTATTTCTCAGCACTCCCACATTGACTCGTGAACTGCTGGGAAATTCCAAGATAAATCTGGAATTCTGTTCCACTGCTTCCTAAAAACCTCCGTTTCAGGAGGACCAAATAATAACAACAAAAAAAAAATTAAAGGAACATATTTTTCAACACTTCTAAATGGTTTTATAAAGAGTCTCCTCATTCCTGAATGGGATTGTTCCCACCTGCTTTCCTCATTTCCTTGATTTTCCTGGATTTCCCCACTCTGGAACACTCTGAAGGTGAGGGACCACGTTCATCCCAGAAATCCATGACATTCCACTCCCGTGGAATGTGGGGATGCCGAGATGCTTTGGGATCATTCATTAATTAAGGTTCACGTTACTCTGGGTGAGAGCTGGGATTTTCCTTGCTGGAGAATCCAAGGGAAGGGGTGGAATTGATTCCCTCAAGGCAACCTCGCCCAGGAATCGCTGCCAGAACCAGGAGCTGGATGGGGATGAGCCAAGTGCAGGAATCCAAAGGGGTTTTTCCATGGCAAGGCAATTCCTGGGTATTTATCAGTGTGGGAGCCCAATTCCAGAGGTCACTTGGGTTGGGAATGGTGTCTTTGACACCAACAAACTGCTCTGGGATACCTTCATGGAGAATCCAGATTTATTTTCCTAGGAATACTCCAGAGGCAGCCAAATTCCAAGCGGGACTCGAGGAAAGAAAACCTCTTGGCACGGGACAAACTCCAACGAGTTTCCTGCAGAGCAGCAGAGAAGGCTGTGCCATCTCCTGCCTGAGCCTCCAGCATTCCAGAAATATCCTAAAAGACAAATCCCAAATATCCCAGGATTCAGTTCTCTGTGGGGAATCCACCAGGCAGAGGAACGGGAGAAATTTAAATTTTACAGGAATTTTGCAGGAAGCTTCATTGTCACGGCAGTGATATCCACACGTAGAAAGTAAAAGATTCCCAGAGAATTTGGGAATACTGAGGAGGAATTCCATGTCTGGTTAAGGAATGCATGGGTTTGTTAAGGGAATATTTAAGGAATTTTTCCCAGTGTTTTATCCTGAGATGGTGGGGATTGACCTCAACTTCCACTTCCTCTCCCAACCCCCTTGAAATACAAGGATATCCCTGCTCCTTCCAGATGTGATGGCAGCCATCCCTTTTTTTTTCCCCTGGCACAATCCCACTCCTAATCTTTTCCTTCCACTCCTTATCATGCCACCATCTTTTTATCCCACATTTTTTTCAGTGGGAAAACAGAATTTGGAGCTTTCCCCCTCTTTTTTTCCCACCAGCTCCAGGATCAGATCTGGTAACATCTGCAATTTACCTCCCTCTTCCCTTTCTAGATTCCCAACCCCATTCCCGATGCCACAGCGAAGGTTTTTCATGGAGAACTCACCCAACTGGACACGTGCAATGTGTTTTTCAGGAAGTCCCTTCCCTCCTGCCAGCTCTGAGTCATTGGCAAGGAGCGATCCCGTCCCCACACCAGGAAGAAATTCCGGAGCCCTGGAAAGGGGAGAGGCTTGAAGTTCATTGAACCCAGTGACCGAAAATCTGGGCAAATCCTCGGGGGAGCAAAGTGGGAGAGGAGGATCCATCAATCCCCACGGGAGGTGTGGCACTGCCAGCCAGGAATTTTTGGTGGTTTCAAAGCATTCCCAAGCCCGATTATCACGCGAGGGTTCGTCACTTACGGATGAGTCGGAGCTGTCTCTAGACAGCAAATCTTTCCTCACCTTTCCCAGTCCTTAGGATGGAGATTTATCGGATCATTAATCATGGATTTCAAAGAACGATTCCACCCTTTCGCTGACAGATTTGTCCTGAAAATAATTAGCAACGTTTCTCCCTTCTAGGAAGAGGAAAACATTTTCAATCCCTATGGGAAAATACCCACATTCCTTATTTTTTGTGTCCTCTGAGCCCATTCTTGGAATAATTTGTCCCATCGTTATTCAATCCCAGCTCTGTTGATTCCATTGGTGTGGCACAGAAAAAAAAAATAAATAAGAAGTGATGGCTGATCCTTGCAAATCCTTCTTTTTATCCAGTTAATTTATGAGTCTCCAGGCAGGGACAGTGATCCTGTGTCTCCACGTGGATACCAGAGCCCTTCCTGCTCCTCCACCCTTCACTCCTTGGATTTTCAGCTCCTTTTCCTGCATTTCAAAGTGCTCAGGGCAAGAAGAAGACCCATTCCCAAGATTTCAGGATATCCACGCACCACATCGGGATATTTGGGGATGGTTTAGAGGGAGAAAACTCAGCAGAAGGAATCTTCTTCAGGAACTGAGCATGGAGAGTGGGAATGTTTGCAAGACACTCTGCCAGGTTCTGTGCCAAATAAAAAACATCTGGCAGGGGAAAAAAAATGGAATTTTAGTGCCTGAAAGGAATTTTAGTGCCTGAGTCAGTCGGTGGCAAAGATTTGGCATCAGGCGGGGCATGATCAAGCCAAGAGACATAAACAGCTCCCAATCCTGCCCTGGGGATGCCATGGAGACCACTCTGGGATTATTAATTCCTGATGGATTGCCAGTGTTTGCTCCAAAGGAGTGCGAAATCCTTCCAAAGCCAGACCTCCATGGCTTCCTTGGGTGGAAATGTGAGGGGAAAGTGAGACTGGGAGAGGTTGGGTTTCCCCTGGATCATTCCCTTGGAGATTTCTTTTCCCTGTTTCCCATTTTCTGTTTCCCACCTCTCTGTCCATTTTCCCTTTGTCATTTGCCCTCCCAGCATTCCTCTGGATTCCACTTGGAAGAGCTGGAGCTAAGGATTGCTCAGCCTGGAGAAGAAAAAGCTCCAGAGAGACCTAATTGTGATTTGCACCAAAACTGGTGAGGCCCTGGCGCAGATTTCCAGAGAAAATGTGGCTTCCCCTTCCCTGGAAGTGTCCAAGGCCAGGTTGGGTGGGATTTGGAGCAACCTGGGATAGCGCAAGGTGGAATCTTCTTTCCTGAAAACACCTGAGCTGGCTCAGTTGGGAAAAGCTTCTGGAGGACAGGGAGCAAACAGAGGGAGGAGAGGCCTCTGGCCAGGAGCCCAGGGGACGAGGAGAGGCTGGGACATTTCCTGAGGGCAGCCGGAGCTTTGCCTCTGGCAGCGAGCGAAGCCACAATGAATCCTCACAAGTGAGGGAGAAAAGGGACTTTCTTTGGGATTCAGAGGGGATGGAGTTCACGCAGGAAGTGACAGGAGATGGTGGGAAAGGCAGGCCCTGGCCAAAGGACCTCCCAGAAATCCCTGAAAGGCCCAGTGGGGGAGGACTCGTTGGCAAATCTTTTCATTTGGTGTCTCCCGCTGCTCCCAATTTCACTTTTTAATGAGTTAATTGGCGACACGGATTGGGAACGGCCCCGCTGGGATTGGATCCCGTGTCTTTTGGTGTGTTCCAGCCACAACAGGCCCGGCCTGATCTGTCTCCAGGCTCAGCCTAACCCGGGGAGCCATCCCAGCCCTTCCAAGGCAAGGCACGAGGCCAGGAAATGGGAAATCCTCCCTCTGCCACCCCCTCCTCCCTTTCCCTCGGCTTTGCAAAAGGACTCGGAGGCGTTTTTCCTTCATTCTGTGGGAATGGGATGATAGGAAACATTCCAGCCTTCCAGGTCAGCACACAATTGGAATAAGACAGCGAGAGAAGGAGGAATTGGACAGGATTTTACAGCCAAAAAAATGCTCCTGCTTCTTATTTATTCCCAATTTATTGGTGTGGTTTTTATTGTTTTGGGATTTTTTTTGGGGGGAGGGAAATGGGAGGGCTAAAGCCTGCCCTTATCCAATCCTTCAGATCCCAATCCAAAGGATTCCGTTTTCACTTTGAACAGGAAAAATATCTGTCCCTTTGAGTCTGGCCAGCAGATAAATTCCTGAAGAGATCCACTTGCTCCTCTGGAAAGGATATGGATAATTCTGGAAGGCTTCCTGTTCTTCCATGACCCCTTGATGCTTTTGGAGGTGAATGGATCCTGAAAATCCAAATTAGGGATGGATGTAATTATCTGGATAAATTCCTCACCTCTCAGCAGTGAGGCAGAAACTCTTGGCATGGATCAATCCCAAAAAACATGGAAGCCACAGCTTTCCAAAGTTCCTTTTCCTCCTGGTTCACCTTCTCCACACAGCCACAAACATCAGGCCGAGTTTCTCTTCTCCTTATCCACTAAAGAATTCCATAAAATATCCCATTGACTCTGGATTTCTGGGTCAGGAAAAGGATCATCCACAATTTCCAGGGGAAATCCTCGTTTTGCAGCAGCACTTCAGCTCTTCAGCGCTTGGGAAAATCCAGCAGAACGCATTTTTGTGGGAATAATAAAATAAAATAAAATAAAATAAGATAAAATANAAAATAAAATAAGATAAAATAAAATAAAATAAAATAAAATAAAATAAAATAAATTAAAGTAAAATAAAATAAAATAAAATAAAATAAAATGGGAAAGGAATTTGTGGCAGGTGCTCCTGTGGTGTTGCCACAAGGCTGGGAAGGAGAGGAATATCAGGGGTGAGACTTCCAAAAGTGTCTGCTTGGGAATAACCTTCCAGGAGTTCTTGGGAATCTGGGAAATTCAGTGAAATCCACATCATCCTTTTCATGGAAAACGCTGCCCTCTCCAAAATACTTTTTTTTTTTTAATCAGGGGATGAAAGCAAATATTTGGGGGAAAAAAAATAAGGCAAAAAGTTCAAGAAGGAATTTTTGTCATCTTCCGATGTCTTGTTTATTCCGTCGGTTTAATCTTTTCCTATTAATTTGGTTTTAATTTTGGATAATTGAGCACAGCTGCTTTTAGCACTAACACAAACATTCTTTTGCCTTTTCTTAAGATTATTTTTCCCTGTTCGTCTCATCCTGAAATAATTTCACAATCCACTTTTTTTTTTCCTATTTAATTTCCCTGAAAAAGCTAATTAAAAATCTGAATATCATTGTTTGACTAGGGGTAGGAATGTTGGATAAGGAAGAGTGGCTGATTATGGGATGGGATTGAGGAATTTATCGAAATCACCCTAACAAAATAAAAGAGTACAAAGGTGCAGGGGGGAAAATCTGAATCCTGTGGAGGAGATTTGGGGAATTATGGGATTCTCCTGGAATATGGATTAGTTCCACCATTTTTTGGTGCTAAAGCAGCCACATTCCCCATCCTGGACTTGAACCATCCCAGTGAAAAATGTTTGGGATTCACTGCAAAGCCTGGAAAATGATTATAAAAATATTCAGGATATTGTGATTGGGAATTCTCCATGGATCCAAAGGTTTCACTGGGAAATGGGAGCAGGTTCATTTTTGAAGCCATTTCTTGCTGAGGATTCATTCCATGTCTTCCCCAGCGAGCTCCCAACCTCTCCTCATCCCTGTGGATGTCATCCCAACATAAAGAGTAGTCCCAGTTCATGAAATCCTTGTTTTTTCTCCTTTTCATCTAATTAAATGATTTTTAATCTTTTTAACCGATTTCTAAAGCAAGGGCTCTGCAAATCCAATCTCAGCAAGGAAAACACCAAGCTCTGGCAAAATCCCGATGGAATTGTGAGGTGAGGTGAGGACCCAACCACTGTGGAATAAAACACTCCAGAGTTCAGGAGCTGAATCGAGTGAATTTTACATTTTAATGGGAAATAAAAGGAGCAAACAGGCAAAATTTCCATTTGGATCTGCTTCCCNACAAATTTTACATTTTAATGAGCGATAAAAAGGAAACAAAAGGAGCAAACATGCAGAATTTCCATTTGGATCTGCTTCCCGTGGCTTTTATCCCAACTTCTCCCCATTCAAGGCAGGGACCAAACTTATCCCTGGATTTGGGTGGACCAGGAATCTTCTCAGCAGCATCCAGGTCTTGTTCTTCCTCTCCATCCCCTGGTGCAATTCAGGGAACGACCCTGGAGAATTCAGGGAATGAATTGCAGCAGTTCCAGGCTCCATCAGCACTTTGGGATTCCCACAGAACAGGCTGCACATGGAATTAAGTGTCTCCAAAACGTTACATTTTCCCAAATATAATCTTTGGGGAAGGGCTGGACTTCCCAAAGCACAGCTGGAGCAATTATCCCAATTTTAATTCCAGTGTTTATGGAGTTCATCCAGATTCAGAGCCATCCTCTTTAAACCCTCCAAGAGAATTCCTATTAAAATGTTTGTTTAAAATAGAGGATTTACATTTCTCGGAGGCTGAAGTTCTGCTGTGTTTGGTGTTTGCAAAGTTTACACGGAGAAAAACTGAAATTCCAACGAAGGGAATGTTTTCCTTCAACTCAGCACCTCTCTCGAAAGTGGGATTTTTATTATAATTTAAAGAAGGTTTGAAACAAACCATTTGAAAAATAAATAAAAATGAACATTATTTCACGTTCTCCTATAGGGAAAGTTTATTTTCTTCTCTGAACCAAGTTTATTTTCCTCTTCAGGAAACAACTTTTCACATTGCAAGGATTTGATTTAATTCGAGTTTGCTTTTTCTATCCATATCCCAAATAAATATCGGGGCTGCAATCAGAGGGGGTGGTTTGGGATTTAAAATCTCCATTTCCATGCAGGACAGAGCATTTCAAAGGAACTCTTGTAGGAAAGCAGCAGGAATTTTGTGTAGCACGTGCTGTGTTCACACTCAAAGGGAATATTATGGGATTTTCCTTCACCCACAATCCCTAGATTAGGTTCCACTGGTTGGAATATCTCGCCTGACTTCCAGCTGCTGCTCCAGGAGGGCAAAATCTCCTTTAACTCCTCTGTCCCAATTTCACCTCCTGAACATCCCAAATATCCCAAATGTCACTGGGTGCCACATCTGAGGGACCTGGATGTCTGTCCACATCACCACTTATGGGAACAGCATTCCCAAGAACTTTCTTCCTCTTAATGATCATAAATATTTGCTTTATTATCCAGAGTGTGCTTTATTTTCCAGGTGGACAAGAAGTCCAAGGGCACCTGGATTGTATCCAAAATGTCCTGCAGGACCAAGCTTTGAAATGGGGGAGAAGGAGGGAAGTCACCCTGAAATATTTCTGTTATTTGGTTCCAGGAATGAAAAATCAAAGCTTTTTTTTTTTTTGCCAGCACCGAATTTATTTATCTTGGGAATTTTTAAAAGAAGTATTTCCCATTTTATGGGAGAACTGCTATGGAAGTAAATAATGCAAATTCATCCTCCCCTCCTTTTATTTTAGCACAAAAGATGAGCCTTTTACTCCTCAAAATTATTAGGAAAGTTTAAAATGGATGAGGAAAAGCTCAGTATTTACAAAAAAAAAAAAATAAGTTGAGCATCTTCCCAACCTCAGTGACCTTCAGGCATGGAAACCTCCTGGAAATTCATGCTCCAAACCCAGAGAATTCCCACTTTTTAAAAAGAATATTTCAGCCTTTTTTTTCTGTCAATATTTGGAGCAGAAAAGGCAAAATCATTCATTGGAAGGCAGGGAGAGTCCCAAAGAAATGCCAGGAGCCGGGCAGCTCCCAGCTGGAATATTCACTCTGTGTGGAAATAGAAACTTTACTCCTTGAAGGAACTCGAAGGATTTTATAACTCTTCTGATTAATCAAAATCTACTTGGAGTCCTCCTGACCTGCCCTGGCCAGCATTTTTAGGGAGTAGAAATGGTGTCATTCTAATAGGAAATGACACTTTTGGATCCATCCCTGGGGGAATCTCAGCGGGATCTCACCGGAGCAAAGAGAAGGAGGACAAAAAGAGCCTCTGTCTCCTCTGCACGCCAAGAGCTCCTTCCCCTCCGGCTCCACCACCACGGTTTTTGGCAAATCACCAAGGAAGGAGCAGGATGAGCTCTGCAGACAGCCCAAAACGAGCCCTGGAGCTGTTTCCCTCCGTCCTGTGGGTGTCCTTTGAGTCCCATCGCGTTCCCAGCTCACAAAGGGATTTTCCTCCAGCTCCGAGCTGGGCTCTGCCCCCTCTCCCCTCGAGTCCCTCCCTGTCAGACACCATTGCTCCCAGATTAAAACAATAAATGACCCAAGGATCCCCCGCTGACTCTTGACACTGGCAATTACAGGCCAATTAAAGGGGCTGTGTGTGCTTTGGAGGCGCTTCAAAGCTTTCTGGGATTCCCACACACGCTCCGAGAGCCGTGGGGTCCCGTCGGAGCTCGCGGACACACGGCCACTTCCAGGCCTGCCATTTCCTAGTGACTTAAAATTATTCTTGCCCACTCGCCAAACGCTTCCTGGAGCTCTCCAGCCAGCAGGGAGAGAGTCCAAGATAACAGCAACTCCAAGGAAAGGGGTTGGAGGATGGGTTGGTTTCCCAAGGAGCCGCGTCCAGTGGGATTTATCGGAATTTCTGCTGCCCCAGCACTGGGTGGGGTTCAGGGGGTGATGTCATTCCTGGGCTGTTGAGCTCAGCATCAAATCCTAACAAATCTGCGGATTTGGTGCAGCCAAGGAATTGCAAATGGCATGGGGAAAATTCCTCCTCATTCCCAGGCAAGTCTTAAACCTTGTCCCTCTGTGTTCTTGCTTAAGGAATTATTTTGCTGGCTCTGAACCCGCTCAGACCCCGGTGTTGGTGCTGGTGGAGGAAAAAGCTTCCAGGAATTGTCTTCCCAGTGTTTAGGTGATGGAGATATTTTTATATAAAATCCCTCACTCCACTCTTTAACATTGCATTTTAACAGAATAAAACGTGAGGAAAATGTTATTCCCTATTTTTACCCAAAGTCTGGATTTTCTGCTCTATCTAGGTTCTTAATTCTCGTGGAAATGGTCTTGGAGCTGAGGATGAAGAACCCACTGAGATGATTTTTGAGGCAAAAAGCCCTTTATGTTTTAGGATTTGGCACAGAAAGAACAGTTCTGAGTCACTGTAGAGTCTTTCTAATTAAGAGAAGGGGTTCAGGTGCCTCCTTTTGGAAAATCTGGTCCATAAGGATTTGCTTGAGAATGTGGCAAAACTGGGTAACAGGAGTAGGTTTTGAAGAGGATCCTCCTGCTTTTTTCCACAGGGGAGTCTCATGCCTTGAGATAGAGGGAAGTAGATAATTTTAGAAAAAAAAAAGGAGAAAAAGAAAGGAGAAAAAAGGAGCAAAAAAGGAAAAAGGAAAAAGGAAAAAGGAAAAGGGAAAAAGGGAAGAGAAAAAAGGGAAAAGAGAAAAGGAAGGAGAAGAAGAAGAAGAAGAAGAAGAAGAAGAAGAAGAAGAAGAAGAAGAAGAAGAAGAAGAAAGAAGAAAGAAGAAGAAGAAGAAAGAAAAGGAAGCAGAAGATAAAAAGAAAAATAAAGAGAAAAAGGAAAAGAAAAGACAAAAAGAAGAATAATAACAGGATTGTTTTATTAAATCCTAAAGGGATTTTGGATTCAGGTAGCCACACACAGGGGGTGGATGTGATCAATCCATGGGATTGATCCAGCCCCTCATTATGGGTTTCTTGCTCTGTGCTGAGTCCTCCTGCCCGGGGACTGCTGGGTCCTGCCCAGGGCACTGTCCCTGTCCCTCTCAGACCCCTTGGACCCTGTCCCTGTCCCTCTCAGACCCCTCAGACACTGTCCCTGTCCTTCTCAGACCCCTCAGACACTGTCCCTGTCCCTCTCAGACCCCTTGGACACTGTCCCTGTCCCTCTCAAATGCCTCGGACACTGTCCCTGTCCCTCTCAGACCCCTCAGACACTGTCCCTGTCCCTCTCAGACTCCTTGGACACTGTCCCTGTCCCTCTCAGACCCCTTGGACACTCCTGAGCTCCTCAGACACACATCCCAGTTTCTCCCAGACCCCTTGGACACCCTGCCCAGTCCCTCCCTGCCTGTCCAGCCTGGGCAGATCCCCATGGAGCTCCCCCCAGGCAGTGCCAAGCCCAAGGCCCAGCTTTGCCCTCGATGACTCCCAGCCACCCCTTCCCAGAGCTGCAGAGCTTCCCTCAAAGCCCAGGCTGAGCCCACAAAGCAAACACAGCCCTGCTGTTATTCCCTGGTTGTGTTCCAGTCTCACCCTCCGCCCGAGGAGGGCAGGGATTAACCTGGCTGCTGTCCATGGAGCTCTCCCGGGTCACGGTGCCTCGGTGGCGAAAATGAAAATAAAGCTGATGTGGGGAGCAAAGAGAGGAGAGCGAAATGTCACCGTGGTGGTGGCTGACAGAGGTTAAAGCAGGGGACAAAAGGATCTGTTTGGTATCTCAGCATGTTCCCGATGCTCCCCAGGGAATGGGCACATTCCCAAGGCTCCAAGGAGAGCTCCAGGAGAGTTTGGAGCACGCTCTCAGGGATGCACAGGGTGGGATTGTTGGGCAGGGCAGGACTTGGACTTGCTGATCCCTGTGGGTGCCTTTGATGCCTTTTTCGGGCTTGCCCAGAAACAGAGCTCAAAGTTAAAAGATTTAAAGTAGATTTATTTAATGAGGGCCTTCAGGTACATTAAGGGCAGATGAAGCCTTCCCAAGGGGCTACACCCAGGATGGACGATGGGCACGAGTTTTTCACACAGTTCTAAGTTTGGTCCATTTACATACCAGGGGTTAATCCTCCAATTACAGCTTCAGGTAAAGAAATCAAATTTCCCCAGTTTGCTCCCACCTCAATTAACTTTTGTTTATACATTTGGGTCCTGAGGCTGTGGGTGTCTTTGGTTCTCAGGCCCGGAGGGGTTGTTTTGTCTGACCAAAATGTGAAGACAGTTAATTACACTTTATATGGAGTTTGGAGTTATACCCTAAAGCAGTACAGGGTTTGAAAAATATAAACTTTGAAATCTTAAAGCATCACCTTCCAACTCAGCAGATTCACAGAATCACAGAATCACTGGGTTGGAGGAAACTTTCAAGATCATCGAGTCCAACCCATGCCCCAACACCTCCACTAAACCCTGGCACCGACTGCTGCATCCAATCTTTGTTTAAACACATCCAGGGATGGTGATTCCACCACCTCCCCAGGCAGACAATTCCAGTATTTAACAACTCTTCCTGTAAAAAACTTTTTCCTAACATCCAACCTGTATTTCCCCTGGCTTAGCTCAAGGCTGTGTCCTCTTGTTCTGTCAGTCACTGCCTGGAGAATGAGACCAATCCCCCCCTGACCACAGCCACCCTTCAGGGAGCTGTAGAGAGTGATAAGGTCACCTCTGAGTCTTCTTTTCTTCAGGATGAAAAACTCCAGCTCCCTCATTCCATGATTCCATTACTGAGGTGAACC
>VZTZ01031757.1:0-11418 GCA_013400955.1 Drymodes brunneopygia
CTGACCTGTTTTGTTTGACTGTTGCAGGGTAAGACAGGAGGCAGGTGCATGCTAGAAGTTGCACTGCTAATGCCTTTTGAACTCAGAACAACAGCTTTATATCAAAATCAGTCCAATGCAGTCTGTTAAATCTGTCACAGCTGTAGCAAACTAAATCTAGGTGGTTTAAGTCTTTCTTACCTTTGTTTAGTGTGATATCAATTGCACTTTGCAGTTATTTTTACTTTTGAATTGCATTGAGAATTTATCTACTGAACCCCTTTGTGATTGTCCAAGTGTGTAGCCATAGCAGACAAACAAGTTTCATTATATAATGTTTTGCTTGTATCTCCTGAGCATCTATGCTTTTAATATTTTTAGATGTATGTATTGCTGACCTTGGTATCTTTTGGAGTAATTCTAATGGAATTAATTTAATGTTTTTGGGGACCCTAGTATGTGTCTTCAGAGTAAATGATTGTGAAGTGTGTTTTGTACTGCAGTTATAGAATATGTGAAAATAATAAAATGATGATGTGGTGTTGCTTAGATACCTGACATAAAGTGTCATTAAAATTGCTAGGTGAGCAAGGGAGACAGCAAAAATGCAAAAAAGAAGAACAATAAGAAGACAAGTAAAAACAAGAGCAGCTTGAGTCGTGGCAATAAGAAGAAGCCTGGCATGCCCAATGTGTCCAATGACCTCTCTCAAAAGCTGTATGCCACTATGGAGAAGCACAAGGAGGTAAGAGTTGATTGAATGAGAAGTGTTTTTTTTACTTCAATAAAGAGGTGTACAAAGCTTCGATACGTCAGACAGAGCCATGCCCTGTAAATTATACAGGTTTGGCTGGAGAATTGAGTGGCTCACCCAGACAGACCACTACCAGTAAGTCTGGGCACTCTTTGCTGCGAGGGCAGTGGGAATAAATGCGGCTGTGCTCGTGCAGAACTTCCTAACAGTCTAGATTGCCACAGCAGTTCTACTGTTACTGCTCAGTCCAGTGCCCCTTACCTATTTCTTCAGATGAAAGTGAACCAACCTGCAGGGCACCCAGAGGTCCGAGATTTCCCAGGCCTCACAAGCACCTGGCAGCAGGTCGTTCAAGTGTTAGCTGATCCTGGAACTGTACACTCTCTAATGAAGTTTGGTGACCAAAACATTTTGATAAGTGCTGGCATATTAAGCCTTTTTATTTTTCAGGTCTTCTTTGTCATCCGTCTCATTGCTGGCCCTGCAGCCAACTCCCTGCCCCCCATCATTGAGCCTGACCCGCTCATTCCATGTGACCTGATGGATGGGCGTGATGCCTTCCTAACCCTTGCCAGAGACAAGCACCTAGAGTTCTCCTCACTACGAAGGGCTCAGTGGTCAACCATGTGCATGCTGGTGGAACTGCATACCCAGAGCCAAGACCGCTTTGTTTATACCTGCAATGAGTGCAAGCACCATGTGGAGACCAGATGGCATTGCACTGTCTGTGAGGTATGTTTGGTGAAGCTTTCCCTGCTTTTGTCCCTGTATCTTTGTGCCCAGAGTGCTCTTTACCTGAACTGATTTCTCATTATTAACTGATGGAAAAAGATCTGTGCAGCTCATCTGCTGGNCGCATTCTGTTCTTCTTTCAGCACTGTTGTTTAACTCGCATCTGCAAACTGAAAATGCAGCTTTCATTGTTTTTTGAAAGCTGGTACCTCTTCTGCCACTTAGGTGCTCTTCTTTTGAAGCAGGAGCAGATGAGCAGCTATTTGTCCCCTGCCTATTTCTTCTCCTTTTCTGTTGGGAAAGAAAGGGATTTTTCTGGCCCGGCTGAATAATGTGTCACTTAATAGCTCAGAGCCAACTTGTTTTTCAAGGTTTATATATTTGTGTAGCTTTCAGACGCCCTTACACCCACACACTTTCCATGGCTATAATTTGGATTTATTCCTTTTCTAGTACCTCAGCGTGGCATAAAAGATAGAATTTTTCCCTAGAGCAACAATTTGCCTGGAACAGACTGGGAGTAATTGTTGACGTGGCAAGACATCATTTATTCATTTATCTTATGGAGTTTCAGGAACACTGATTACTCATCCTTTGTTGTCTTTTTAGGATTATGACCTGTGCATCACCTGCTATAACACTAAAAACCATGACCACAAGATGGAAAAATTAGGCCTTGGTCTAGATGATGAGAGCAACAACCAGCAGATGGCCACCACACAGAGCCCCGGTGATTCACGCCGCCTGAGCATCCAGCGCTGCATCCAGTCTCTGGTGCATGCCTGCCAGTGCCGCAATGCCAACTGCTCGCTGCCATCCTGCCAGAAGATGAAACGGGTTGTCCAACACACCAAAGGCTGCAAACGCAAGACCAATGGAGGATGCCCCATCTGCAAGCAACTCATTGCTCTCTGCTGCTACCATGCCAAGCACTGCCAGGAGAACAAGTGCCCTGTGCCCTTCTGCCTCAACATCAAACACAAGCTCCGTCAGCAGCAGCTCCAGCACCGCCTGCAGCAGGCACAGATGCTCCGAAGGAGGATGGCGAGCATGCAGCGCGCGGGTGTGACGGGCAAGCAGCAAGGATTGCCATCACCCACGCCGGCCACCCCGACAACTCCAACAGGCCAGCAGCCCCCGACACCACAGACCCCACAACCCCAGCCTCCCCCCCAGCCTGTGTCGCAGCCTCAGTCTGCACCTCCCAATAGCATGCCACCCTACACCATGCCAAGAACTCAGCCCCCCAGTGCTGTGTCCCAGGGCAAGGCAGGTGGCCAGCTGACGCCTCCAACTCCACCTCAGCCACTGCAGCCGCCAGTTCAGGGTCCTCCTCCGGCAGCAGTGGAAATGGCCATGCAGATCCAGCGGGCAGCAGAGACCCAGCGCCAGATGGCACAGGTTCAGATCTTCCAAAGGCCAATTCAGCACCAGATGCCACTGATGGGAATGAACCCTCCACAGATAGGCAGAGGTCCAGGTGGCCATATAGATCAAGGAATGGGGCCAGCAGGAATTCAGCAGCAGCCACCATGGGTGCAGGGGGCCTTACCCCAAGCTCAGCTGCAGCCAGGAATGCAGAGGCCATCCATGATGTCAGTAGCTCAGCCAGGTCAGCCGATGAATATGGCCTCTCAGCCAGGGATGGGTCAGGTACCTGGCGCTGCTCAGCCCAAACAACCACCTCTGCCCCAGGCGGCCTTACAAAACCTACTGCGGACTCTCAGGTCTCCTAGCTCACCCATGCAGCAGCAGCAGGTGCTTAACATCCTTCACTCCAACCCTCAGCTGCTGGCTGCTTTCATCAAGCAGCGAGCGGCCAAGTACGTGGGGTCCCAGAACCCGCAGGGCATGGCAGGGCAGCCTGGCATCCCGCAGGGGCAGCCAGGGCTCCAGCCACAGCAGGCCATGCAAGGGCAGCAAGGAGGAGTGCACCCCAACCCAGCCATGCAGAACATGAACCCAATGCAAGCAGGAGTGCAGAGGCCCAGCATGCCCCAGCAGCAGCCGCAGCAGCAGCCACAGCAGGCCATGGGAGCAGGACCTCCTCAGGCACAGCAGATGAATATGAATCACTCGGGGATGGCTCCCCAGTTCCGAGATCTCCTGATGAGACGGCACCAGATGATGGAGCAGCAGCGCCACCAGCAGCAGCAGGGAGCAGGACCAGCACTGGGGCCAGGGATGGCCAACCACAACCAGTTTCAGCAGCCCCAGGGCGTCGGGTATCCCCAGCAGCAGCAGCAGCAGCGAATGCAGCATCACATGCAGCAGATGCAGCAAGGAAACATGGGACAGATAAGCCAGCTTCCACAGGCCATGAGTGCAGAGACAGGAGCCAGTTTGCAGCAGGCTTTCCAGCAAAGGCTGCTTCAGCAGCAGATGGGGTCCCCAGCTCAGCCCAATCCTATGAGCCCCCAGCAGCACATGCTCCCCAATCAGGCCCAGTCCCCACACCTCCAGGGCCAACATGAGCAAGCTGCGCTCACCAATCAAGTGCGTTCTCCACAGCCTGTACCCTCACCGCGGCCCCAGTCCCAGCCCCCTCATTCCAGCCCATCCCCTCGGATGCAGCCTCAGCCTTCTCCACACCACATCTCCCCGCAGACCAGCTCCCCACATCCAGGACTGGTAGCTGCCCAGGCTAACCCCATGGATCAAGGGCACTTTGCCAGCCCGGACCAGAGTGCAATGCTTTCCCAGCTTGCTAGCAATCCCGGCATGGCAGGCCTCCATGGTACAAGCGCCACGGAACTGGGGCTCAGCTCCGAGAACTCAGACTTGAATTCAAACCTTTCACAGAGTACACTAGACATACACTAGACACGTAGCATTTTGGGAGCAAAAAAAATTAAAAAACAAAGAAAATAAAAAATACTTATTTTCGCAAGACTTTTTGTACTGAAGACAAATTTTTTTGAATCTCTCTTAGCTAAAATGACATTTTTCCCTGGAACACATCTGAACTCTGCAGCAGTAGTTTGTGGTTTTAAAAACAAATGGGCAACGAACCTGAGGGACAGTAGAGTACAAAGAATATATTTTTGTTATGGCTGGAATCATAACCAGTCCTTTTTCTTGGCTTTTTTTTTTCCTCGTGTGCGTTGGGGAGGTCGGGGGAGGAAGATGGTCTTTTGGTTGTTCGCCAAAGGATGCCCTGCTCATGCCTCCAATAGGTTTTATTTTTTTTTAAATTAATGANATTTTTTTTTTTAATTAATGAAAATATGTAATATTGATAGTTATTATTTACTGAGACAGATGGTAAACATTTTCCCTATTCTGGTTTTTCTTCATGTCACTGCAAATAAAACCACCACAAAAACAAAACAACAGAAAAACACAGGAGAACCTTTTCCTAAAACCAGAGGACAAAAGGGATTAATGTTGCTTTAAAAATACATAACATATAAAAATATATATATATAAAATAAATACCAATCTTTTCCTCTTTGGTTGGAAATANTAGGCGTCGGAGAGCTATTTAATGTATATGACTGTTTTAAAATGCAAATCTCTAATAAGGGATGTTGAGTAATAATTAGTCTTCTAAATGGACTCTTTTGGTACAACTCTGCATTTGCGTTGTTCCTGGCATGTATCTTACCAAAGAAACGAGGTCTGACCTCAACAGTTGTGCCAGTCAGCTGTGCCCTGCCCTGCTCACACAACCTGGGAGCAGCTGATCTTCAAAGGACCTATTTTGCATTTTGAAATGAGAACTATTTGTTTGGATATGTGATATTAAAAGATCCTATTTCACTTGGAGTATACTGTGCGCCTTTTGGCACTGAAGTGTGAGCATGAGGTAAGCTTGTGTGGATATCCTGCAGTCAGGCGCTGCACTAGGATCGTGCGAGGGTGCCTGGTCACCCTGTGTCACATCTGGTGACCTGCTGGACGCAGGGGCATTCCTGAACAGAAATGCTGTCACCGTGGAGCACATGTGCAATGACCTCAGCTGTGTGCTGCCCACAGCTGTGCTCACGTGGAGTTAATCCACTCATGTTGCATGTTGTGCTCCAGCTGGTTGTGGCGGATGTGGCTGGCTCACTGAGGGCTTTCCAAAATCCAGCCTTATGGAGTGCATGTGCCTGGGGAATAACTCACCACCAGGGCCTTTTGCACCTGGAAGATCCAGATGGAACCAAGGATGTGACCAGTGCATGATGTGTGTGTAATGCCGGCTGTGTTGGGAGCATCAGCGTATCCACAGATCCCAGACAAATAACATGAGCAAGCTGACCTCAGGAAACTGCTTGTGGAAGATGATGGAGGGGGTAAATGTGGATCAATGGCAATCTCAGCCAGGTGCCAAACAAAAGTAATGGTGTATTACTATGTGAATGGATGTTAAAGATCTTCAAAAGCAGGAGTAAATGCTTGGTTTTTGAATTATAAACACAATTAGGACAATTAGGTGGAAAGTTCCATGGCAGACTTTCAAGGAAGCAGCCCTGGGCTTTGGTATTTGCCCTTGGCTAATCCCCATACTGCTCACCCCTGCATGGTGCAGGCCAGCTCTGCACCAAGCCCACAATTACCCTGCCTCCACTGGGAAGGACTGCTCCCGACCTAAAGATAAGAAAGCAAAAAACCCCTCCGTCTGTTGAATACCAAGGCAGCAGCCTGGGATTGTTTAGATTTGTGCTCTCCACAGTAAACTTTCCTCCTCCTTCCCTGCCACCAAGCAAAGCCTACTTTTACTTTCAGCCTTGGGGAACTTCTCAGGTTGGAGCATAAATAAAATTCCTTCTGACCATATACAGACTCGTGAAAAGTGTGCCCAGCCTTCTGACTTGTATGCTTTTAGTGCAAACAGCTTTCATTTGTGCTGCTGAGTTAGCACACAAAACGTAGTTAGAATTTGTGCTGACCTGCATCAAAGCATCTGAAGTGGGGACCTTGCAGAGCACACTACACATCTTTCAACTTCAAATGCCAATATAGAGACTTGCTTAAAAGATGCCATGATGCATTCTATGTGACAGCACAGCTGCTCTGTCGCTCTTTGTAGGTGCGACCCTGAGCCAAGTTAAGTTTTTGAGGTGGTGTGGATAGTCTTAGTCAATAGTCTTAAATTTGCATAGGTGTTTCTTTTCCCAACATCCCTCTACTTCTGCTCTCCATGGTTCTACTGGAGAACCAGCGCCCACCATTTGGGGAACTACTACAGCTGTTTCAAGTAGTGGGAGGATTTCAGGGTGACAATAAAATTAGGGTGTTATCTGTATCTCTCTTGCCATTCAGTTGCATCCAAGTTAGAGTAGGTTGTTTCACTCCTATTAGACTCTTGGACCAGCAAAAAGAATTCACACCCGAAGTTCTAGCAATCCAATTGGCTATTGATTGTCCAGTTACAATGATGTTAATGGTTATATTCAAATGACGTGTAGTTCAGTGATGTAAACTTTCTGATGCTTGACCTTCCAATATCCCTTTGAGTCCTCGGGTCAATGACTGAAGTCACAGATGGGGAGGGCTTGCAGTGAGTTTGTCATAGGGAGGAGTGTAATATTTATGGTTTATCCCTCAGTCTTGGGGACACTTGATTGTAAAAATTACACCTTGCTCTTTCCTGGTTCCTTGTTTCTCATTTTGTCCCAATTTGCTGTTTATGGAGTGTTCTACAGAAGTTGCATACTTGTTCTTTGTTAGTCCTAAAACTCTGATGACAGCCATTGGTGAGTTGCTCATAACCTGGGCCTGCTGTATTATCTGTGACTCAGTGTGTCTACACTGATGCATTTATTTATTCATTTATATTAATTCTAATACTGTCATTGTAGGTACTCTGTTCTACACTGAACCACTTGTTATTACAGGACAGAATGGCTGAGGTGGGCAGGCACCTCTGAAATCACCTATCCACCTCCTTGCTAAAAGCAGTCACCTAAAGTAGATTGCATGTCCAGCTGAGTATCTCCAGGATGGAGATGTCATGGCCTCTCTATGTAGTCTGCAACCCCAAGTACCCCACAAGGTGTCTCTATGCATGGATTAGTCCCAGCTCTCTCAGCTTCTCCCCCGCCATCTGACAGATGCTCCAGTCTTCTCATCACCTGGCTGGCCATTTGCTGGATTCACTGTGCCCATCTCTCTCTTGTACTGGATAGTCCAGACACCAGATAATTGCACAAAGCCCAAGACAATGTTGGTAGCAGTCAGCTGGTCATTAGACAACTGTTGTAAGAGCAAAATGAGCTACAGCAGCTGCCGGCAGGCCAAGACAAGCCCAGGCAAGGCCTGACAGAGCCTCACGTAACGCAGGGCTTATGACCTCTTGCCAGCAGTGTCAGCACTGTGACAAGGCTGAGGTAGATGATGTGACAGTGGCAGCCAGCTTCTGTTTCATTTTCCAGAGCTTTTTCCATGTATGATACACAGTTTCTCTGCAAGAAACTCCACCTCCTGTTTCCACGATGGTCTTTTTGCTGCTTCCAGCTTCAGCCAAACTCAAGGACTCCAGCCCATTCTCTCTGAACAGTCTGGAGCAGGTCCTGTAGTGAAAGCAGCAGCTGGAAGAGTCTGCTCCTAATGACCAGTTCTGACAAAGTGTGTGAGGAGGCTTCCTACCCTAAAAATGAGTTTTTATTTGAAAAGCAGCCATAGGATGCTCTAGCTGGGCAATGTTTATTTTTACAAGACCTCTCAGTAGCTGCCTTCCTACAATACAACTCTGGAGTATCTGCCAGTTTGTCCAAGGAGCCATTTCTTCCCTCAGCTTGTCAAAGAAGACTGTGTGCCATAGATCCTGGCCTGCGACAGAGCCTAGCTTGGCCCCTGAAAGTGTGAGTACAACAGGCTCCATCCACGGGGATTGCAGCAGCATCTGTGCTTGCATCATGGCTCGAAAGCCACTGAGCTGCTCTATCAGCCTTGCAGGTGTGGCACGTGCATCAGCATTTGCCTGCCTGACTGTGAACTGGCATTTCATTTAGAAATGTTTTGATGGTTTGCTCAAGTTGCCTCAGTTGCACTCCCTTAGAACAGGGTCTTGGTTTCAACTCTCCAGCAGGGGATATTGGTTGTTTGGAAAGGAAACCTGTTCAATGACTGCAGGTAGCTGATGAGCAATCAGCCATGACTCTGGTCTACTCTTGCTATTGAAGGGAGTGTGGTGGATTTGGGGAGGGTGGAGAAGTTACTGTTGGCATCATCTCCCTCAGTCATCTTTGAAGCCCTTCCTAGCTCCTGGTGAAGTTGGCACAGCTCAGACTGGTTTTTCCCAGGTGTGCTGAGTGGTGGCAGGCTCTGGCATATCTTGGGAGCACAGAGCTGTGTGGGATGCAACCACAAGCACTGTCAGTGTGTATTTTGCTTCTCCTCATGCCGCCACAGTCCCCAGGGCAACAGCTGGAATCGAAAGGCAGTGACAGTGTCACCTACCAGAAGAAAGCTCTTTGCCAACCCTGCTCCTCTGACTGAAAGTGTAGAGCTTCTGTTGCCCCAAAAAGCAAGGAGTCCTTCATTTTGTTTTGTTCCCTCTTCACTTTTGCTTTTGTCCCACACCAGTGTGGCACTGAAATGAGCTCCCAGTACAACGTCCTGCTGACCAAAGGTTTGGGAACCATACAGTGGATATCTCTGTTGATGGAAAGCCAGGGCAGCCTGAGGCGTGACCTGGGTCTACCACCACCCACACTGCCAGGGCTTATAACCACATTCACTGCCCAGGTTACAGCCACCAGAAGTTAGAACTCAAAAAAAACCCAAAACCCTCAAGTGCCCTTTTGTTTGCCCGTTTTATCTCAGTCTGAGCTTGTATTGAAGGATTTCAAGTCTTGTTTTCTGTAGGTGGGCCCAGTTCTCTGGTGTCACCACAAACAATGAGGGAGAGCCATTAACTGGGACTTGGGAAAGGATATATAAAGGGATTTCCACCTTGGTAAACTGCATATTATGTGTCAGGCCATGTGGATGCTGTAACATCTCATCTTCTGCTATTAGCTGGACTTACTGGTCCAGGCTGCCCTTTCTGCTGGGAAAGGACACAGTGATGTCCCACATCTTCTCAGGCTTGCAGAGGGATTGAGAGGCAGCACAGCACAAGTCTCAAAAGCCAGATTTCTTGGGGGTATGGGATGGGATAAGCGCTTCAAACTAAGATTTACTTCCTAGGCAGTTAACTCTTCCCTCTCCTTGTCAGGATAGCCTTGGAACTGGGTGTAGTTGGTTTTTAGGGGTTTGTTTTGGTTTGGGTTTTTTGGTTTGTTTGTCTGTCTGGGTTTTTTTGATTTGGACAAAAATTATTTGCTGTTTCATTAGTATATGTATGTAGAGTTGTGTAGACATATATTGACAGATCTAATATGGTAGTAAAACAGTGAGGAAGGACAGGCTAACATAGTATTTGTGCCCTTAACTGGGTTCCCTGTTGGGTCTGGGGTTGTTCACCACACAGACTGTTCAATTACTGTATCTATTGTGATGTTATTTAGTGACACTAAGTTGCTGTAAATGCGGAAGAACATAGGTGTAACATTAAGGATGATCTGACAAGGGTTTTCTGTAAGCTCCTCAGCCCACAAGAGAGATCTAGAAAAAACAGCAACTGCTCAAATCTCCCACCTGCAACAGCCTGTTTCCTGTTCTTATACAGTGCAGGACATGCCTCTCTTCATTTCACAGTTACCTTGGTAAAACTAGTCTGCCAAAGGTTAAGCAGAATATGTTTTCTTTTATTATTCCTTCTGTGTGCTTGTTGGCTTTCCAACATCTACCCTATTTTCCTTTTTCAAAGATAGAACTGCGATAGAACAGCAGTAGAGAAGGAGATGGGAAAAGTGAACTCTAATGTAAGTTTTGGGTTTTAGTTACCTGAGATTGTCAGTGCTGTCTCTCCTAAAGAAAACAGTTGGCTTTACAGAACTATTATGATTAATGTTACAGAACAGAGTTTTTTTATTGAAAAGAATATAAATATTCCTCAATCAAACTTGATTCACATTAAAATTAATTTATTTAAATACTATTATTTATTGAAAAGGCTTATTTAGAACTGCAATGAAAAATGAACAGCCATAGTGTGGGGAATGCCTTTAAGCTTGTTCTGTGTCAACACAGAACTCATTTTTGCTGAAGCCTTCAAGAAGCCTTGAACCAGCCTTGTGTGACCTAAGGGAGCAGGAGATGGTAAGGGAGCAGAAGATGCACACCAGTTATAGCTCATGAAAGATTATTGCAGTAGAAAGACTTAATGAGCCTTTAATTTTGTATTGTGTCTTTTCTGGAAACAGCTTTGCTGTCTGCCATGATGTGCAATGTCTAACAGTATTTGCAAGGGAATAACAGTCTTTATGATTTATTTTATTATTAACTATATTATTTTAAAGCCATTTGCTGTTTTTAACGTTGCTGGAGGATCTGCTGGAAAACCGGAATGTGGAGGATCCCTGATGCTGTGGAAATTTGCTGATCAAGTTGCAGACTGGCTTTGCCAGCTCCCCACCACTGTCCCTCTGTAATTAGGCTGTGACCACTACCCTGGATTCCCTGTGTGTTTCACACTGATAGTGACACTCCTTTGTGCTTAGATCAACAGGCTGTAGCCTCGTGTTAGAGCCTTTGGATTGTCTGGAAGAGCAATCTTTGTGTATCTGTAAGGTGTAAGCCTTTGGAATGAACCTTTTCCATGCTGCTTTACTCGCACCTGCAGCCAAAACTGTACAGTTGTGCTTCATGTGTTATTTGTTCAGCCACTCACTACAAAGCTTGTACAGACTAGGAAT
The DNA here is from genome assembly GCA_013400955.1 of Drymodes brunneopygia. Classification (NCBI taxonomy): domain Eukaryota; kingdom Metazoa; phylum Chordata; class Aves; order Passeriformes; family Petroicidae; genus Drymodes; species Drymodes brunneopygia. The sequence continues at coordinate 11,197 of VZTZ01031757.1, forward strand.
GTACAGTACAGCCTTCCCCCCCAACACAGTGATGGTGATAAAATAAAAGGCTTAGGGTGGAAAACAGAACTGCCTCCAGGGACTTACCTTTCCATGAGCTTCTTGACAGGCTGATAGAGCTGGGGTTTTCAGCCTGGAGAAGAGAAGGCTCTGGGGAGACCTCACTGCAGCCTTCCAGTACCTGAAGGGGGATTATAAAAAGGAGGGAGATGGACTTTTTAT
>VZTZ01031758.1:0-42316 GCA_013400955.1 Drymodes brunneopygia
TTTCAAGAATTCCTAATTCTAAGGTGCCGTATTACAGCAACTCCAGCAAAAATTAATTGCTTAGAGGGAGGGAGGGATTGAGTGGGAAAAAACCCATCCAGATCAAAAAGCAAAATGCATCTTTTTGTTTACAACTGAAAAAGGGTCCTTGACGAGTGTTTTTTATTTTTTTATTATATTATTATTTTTGGTGTTGTAATTGTTTAGACTGCTGTGTACGGTTTGCTGTTTGTTGAACCAACAGTGTGAAAACCTGCCAGCATGGATTGATATTCCGCATGACACTTTTCCACCAGAGTGGACCTTTTGCAGTTTCTAAGTTTCTTGATGTAATAAATCACCGAGTGTATAAGAAGAACCTGCTTGCTAGAAGGAGATAAGAGCTAATCCTTAATGATTAAGCATCCTACTTAAATGTCAAGCCTAGTCGGATCATGATTATATTTTTTTTAAATATTTTTTTTATTTAAGAAATGTTAGCTTTACTTTTTTTTTAAATTTTTTTTTTAAAAAGTTTATTCCAACAGTCGTTTTTATTTAACCTCCTGTAAATTACCTGTTCAAAGTCCTACTTTCTGACATTCACAAAGGAGTAGATGTTATTGGCAGCTAAGTCTCCACAGAAAGCTNAGGGCAGCAGCTGAATGGGCCACATTTAGGAAAAAAAAAAAAGTATATATATATTAAAAAAAAAAGTGAACTGTTGGATTACACCTTTGACATATCAGCAAAATATCAGTCAAGCTGAAGACTTCAGACCTATTCTCTCTTTGATTGTTTAGACTGTAACATTTCTTCAAGAAAAGTATCACATCTGCTGACTTCGAAGGACATGCGCTTGAAAACAAACAAACACATAAAGTAAAATCAGAGCAGGAGGAAGATTCAACCGGGATTTCTGAAGAGACACTGATATCACCACAGCGGCTTTTCTTCAAACAGGAGATGCAAACCTGGATTCTGGCAAAGGAGTGCCTGTTTGCCACCAAGGATGCGGTTACCATGCGAGACCCATGGTAACAGTCACTGAGCATCTTTATCTGTCATTCCTTAGCTATATAGGGACCAAAGGACAAAACTTTTTACCGCAGACTTGTAGCTGTATGTAAAATATGGAAGTTCTTTCCTTTTCTCTGAGCTGTTCCTAAAACAGTTTTTGAGAGCGATTATATGAAATACGTAAAACCTAAAAAAAGAAAAAAAAAACAAAAAAAAAATCACAAAAAACCACAAAAACACCAAAAAAAACCACAAAAAAATTACAAATGCTTAAATGCTTTTAAAATGGCAAGATAATAGTTCTTTGATACTTTGGGAGGTTCTTTGGTTATACATTAATTAGAGTCTATGAAGCTTTCATATGGTTTTCTGTATAATACGCAAGGATTGCGTTGTTAAAGGCAGGTAAGATGGATATCTATGAAAAGCAAAAAAAAAGTAAATAAATAAATACATAATTAAGTACATAAAAAGGCATAGAAAAGAGAAAGGAAAGATGGTTGATATTAAATGGAAAACAAAAAGGTTTGTAAATGCTTCTAACTCTCCCCATTTAAAATCCTAATAGTTGTACAGAATTTAAAAAAAGAAAGTTTAAAATACCTATATAATAGAAAAAATTAGACAACATAAAAATAAAAAAAAACAAAAAAGCAAAAAAAAATAATACTACATAGAAGTTAGCGTTAATGCTAAAAACAAAGATGTTGTAGAACTGTAATTTTTGTAGAGTTTAGATTGAGCATAAATTCCTACTCTCTGCCAATTGCTGTTGGATGCTGTTATTTATCGAGGAGAAAAAGGAGAAAAATGGCTATTTTGGCAGCTTTTTTAACTGCAAGCATTCCAGCTATTAAAAAAATAAACAAGACAAGACTCAATTCTGTAGACAATGCAAACGGGAAAAAAAAAAAAACAGCTGTCTTTTTATCAGACATTAGTTCTAACTTGAACAACAAAACACAGCTAAACGCTTCATGTCTTCATGATCTGCTGTCCGCAAAACTCCCATCATCCTATGCTTCAGTAGCTTCCATATTTGCTCTAGAAACCTTCAGGGCAAGGGATTAGCCTAGTACCTTAATCTTAAAAAAGAAAAAGTAAAAAAAAAAAAAAAGAACAAAAAAACCTAAAAAACCTAAAAAACCTAAAAAAAAAACCAAAAAAAGTAAACTAAAGAAACAATCTCTTTGAAGAATTTCTGAAACTGTTTACAAGGAATTTTGAAAAACAGGGGGATGTTTAAAAAAAAAAAAGATGCTGGCTCTGTTTTCTGTAAATAAATTTGCATATTTTGTAGGACTTTTAATTGTAATGATAGAGAAAAAACAAGGAAAACTATTTAATGAAAGCACGATATTTATCTTTGGTAAATGACTTTAGAGCAGTTAAAAATAAGACATTGCTTTAAAAAATCTGACTCAGAAAAAACAATGAATTATTTAAGAACACATATATTTTAAAGTATATCATATTTATTATAATTTATTTTCACAGTCTTAAAACTTGATTTACATCATTCTCACACTTGTTTGCATCGATTGAGCAGTGTGATAATTGTTTTTGATTATTTATTTGATTATACTCTTGTTTTGGTTTATGCTCTTGTTTGTTTTTCTCAATATTTTTTATCTTGATCTTGATCTTTATTTCTTTGTTCTTTTTCCTTTTTGGTTATTTTTTTTTCCTTTTAGGCTTTTTTTTAATGTTAATTTTGATTACATATTGGGCCTGATCGTGCAGTCCTTACTCTTCCAAAACTCTCATGGGGATATAACGAGCATTTTGCCAGAGTAAGGACTGAAGCAAACTGAGCCCACAGCTAGGAAGTACAGATGTGTAACGCAGCTGCAGTTCCATACAACTGCTCTTTCACTCTCAATTCCCTAAAACTCCTTGTAATCTTCTGTAATTATTGAATGACGCTTTCCAGCTTAGCCCTAAATAAAGCACAGTTTAAAAAAAAAAAAAAAAAAGCCGTGTTCTTTACTTCTTGATGGCTTTCCTTAATGTGTTTGCTTTGAGAACAAAATGAATCTATTTCGACTCTTTCATTAATATACATTGTTTGAGTATCAGAACAAATCCCTTTGTTATATAAAACGTATCTCATTGGATTGAATTAATGACACTGTTTCATTTAATGTCTGCTTGATATTCCAGTGTGGTTTACCTTAAACCTAGTAGGTTAGAAGATCAAATAATGGTACATACAAATTAGTGTCATTGTAGCTCCCATTTGAAGCCTGTTGTTTGATTTCACGCTCATGGTTTTTTCATGCTGATAGGTATAGAGGCCAAAGCTGGAGACGCTGCTCCTTTTGCTGCTTTGGGAAAACCCTGTGAAATTCAGCAGTCTCCAGAGATGAGGCTCAATTTCTTCCTGAGCATCCCTCACATCTTGCCTTTTGAATGGTTATTTTTCTTCCCCCTGAAATGGCTGTACCAGATCAGCTGAGCTGAGGCTGGGGCTGAGATCTGGAGCCTTTGCATTTTCTCCCTGATTCTTGCAGCCACATCTGCATTTGGACAAGTTGCACAGGCTAAATCCACCTATAAATGAGACTAATGTGCTTGTCCATAATTTGAACTCCATTGGGAGGAGCTATATTGGTAGAAACTCCTATTATTAATACTATGAGTTACTTAAGTCTGTTCAGGGCAGTAGAAATAAATGAAATATAAATAAGATGATGAATACAATGAGGGAACAGAGTCAGTATTTGTTTTTCTTCTGAAGGTATAGGCAAATACAGAAGAGCACATACACCAAACCCATCCCTGCTTTTCAGCAGAGAAGATGCTCTGCAGAGGACAGAGTAGGCTAAAAATGTGGGAACTGGTCTCAGATGTCACTGAGAGAGAAAATGAGGACTAGATTTCCAGTAAGAAGAGGTTTCTGTTAAAAAGGTTATTCAGCATCCCATCCTGAGCTGCAGGGATGAACAGACAAAAGCACAGCCTCCTATCTGGGCCAGGTTGAGAATTAAGTGTGGGGGTGAGCTAATGAAAATCACCACTTTGTTCACCACAAACAGGGAAGACTCAGTTTCCCAAAGTGGCATAGCAAAGGGAGAACTAAAAGGTCCTACCTGATTATCTCGCCACTTCTCAGGCCACCTTCCACACCCTCCCCTGTGACCTTCAGTGTCCCCAGATCTCTTCCCTACCCTGCTCGAGGTAGAGATGCTGTGTCTCTGCAGTGTCAGTCACATCCATATGCATGGATATGCAAGAACATATCCATGTCATCCACACAGGATGGGCTGCACCCCTGGGGCATCCAGCTGGGAGCACTTCTGGCCAATGAGATACAGCTGGGGGCTGTTGAGTGATGATTGTGAGGCAAGATTTCAGTCTTGTTTCAGGTACCCTGCAATACACAGCAGATAAAATGACCAGTGTTGGAGGGCAACCAGCTCCCAAGGGGAGACCAGAAAACACTATTAAAGATGACTCTATGGCTTAGGTCAATACCCCTAAAAATGTTTCACTTTGCAGAGACACCTTTGGGGTTACTGGATTCAGGAAACTGGATGTGAGGACCAGCAGGGACAACCAGTGACACAAGAGAGACCATGCCTGGTCCTGACCTTTGTCCCAAGACACCCCCATGCATTACACTGCAAGCTCAAAAAGCGGTCAAATTGCCAAGTTCAGACCCCAGTGAGCAGGGAAGCACCACAAGGCTGCCAGCCTGCTGGAGGCTCATTTACACGGATGTAAATAAAGCACTGCTGTCACCACACTGCTGCCTAAACCAAGTGATGGGTCCTTGCCATACTCAGCTCTCTGGCTGTGGTAGAGGCACAGACTAGAACAGAATGGGCTGAAGCACAGATGCAGAAATGGTCTTACAGCTGGTTAAAACACCCTTCTCCAGGCTGTACAGACATAGCAGCCCTGATTTAAGTGCTTGTCTCAGAGAGGCTCCATGCTTCTCTCCAGAAGTTCATCCATTTACACTGCAGGTGCTGTAAAGCGAAACAGACTGCGGCACAAGCCTGCTTCGGCATGGGGCTGTGTTGCTGGGGCAGGCAATTATCCAAGGAAACATCCCAGTCTGAAGCAATGAAAATGAAGAAAGAGCCCAGGTCTACCTGAAAGCCTGTAGCTGCATGTCTGTGTGCACACAGACCACTGTATTGAAGAGGTTCAAAAGCCACTGCATGTTTGATGTTGGCTCCTCTCTCTAATTTGTAGCTGCTAAATCACATTACCTGAAACTAAAGGGTCTTTTAAAGGTCAAACATTCATCTTTCACCTATGTGCTCCATGGTACCACTGTGATTACAGTAACTGCAATCCCATACCCATGAGTAGTTCAAGGCAATCTTTGGTACAAGAACAGGGCAAGGTTTGCTCTCATACTTTGGGGAGTCCCACAGAGACACCTCAACCAATAATCACATTTTCATGTCCCTAAGAAAGCAGTTCATCCCTTCCTGGAGTCACTTTTCCATATCAGCATTTCTTGACATAGCCACTGAACCACTCTCTCTTTGCACACACAAGGTGAAACAATTCCTTCTCCCACCTCCATCCCATCCCCACTCCAGACAGATGCCCATTAAAAAGCTTTATTATAGGATGATACAGACTTGAACCAGGCTACAGAGTTCTACCTGTTTTCCCTTTATATAACAAATATTAAAATAACATTTGGAGATGTCCTTGCAAAGCAAGGTGAGGACTTTTCCACCTCCAATATTTCATTTTCCAACAGCACATTTTTCCCAGATCCAAATATGACCTGGGGCAGCAACTGTCCCATCGGCCTAGAACCATGCAAGGTGTTTGTGGTCCCAGTAACAACTCACACATCACAGGGGATTGGCAGATGGGGGAACTCATCACCAGGTGCTTCAGTTCAACACTGTGCAGGATTGCTTTCTGCACTGCTTGGAGAAGGAAGCTGCTGATGCCTTCCTTAGTAAAGCCCCTTAGCAAAGCTCACTTGACATGGTCTGACTTGTCCTGCCACTGCAGAGCCAATGAAATGGGAAAGGGTTGCAAACTCAAGGCAGCCAACTGTTGAGCCTGAAAATGTCTTTTGGAATAGCACTGCTGTCTACTTGTTGAGGAAATCAGTTATTAAAGCAGGTTTCAATACCACAGCTTCTCTCTCACTACACTAAACACTCACATTAGGGCAAACACATCCCCAAAAAACACTCAAAAGGTTCCAAATCAGAACACTTGCATTTCATTTATTAAGGGTATGCAGTCACTCTGGTGTCTCATAGAACCATGGAATTGTTTGAGTTGGGAGGAACATTTAAAGGTCATCTAGACCAACCCCCCCTTCAGTGAGCAGGGGCTGGATTAGGTTGCTCAGAACCTCATCGTTTTGCACACTTGCCCTCACCATTGTGCAAGCTTCTGTTAGTGCCCACACAACCTGAAACCTTCTTTACATTGCCTCTGAGGAATCTCTGTAACGTCAGCACTGGTAAACACACAACAAATGCTGGTGGGAAGAAACACCCTGGAAGTAAACACCCTCTCACCATGGCATTCATGAGCTATCCTGAATTCTGAGTTTCAGTCTGGTAAGTTCTGAACTTGACATTGACCACCTCCAGCAAGCAAGACAGGGGAAGGCATTTCCTTGCGCAGGTATAGGTAAGCACATGCCCTCCTCCTGTAAGCTGCAGCCTTGCAGGGTGCAGTGCATTCACAGGACACACAAGAAGAGCAGGTTCAGATTCCTCCCCATCCAAATGAAGTTTGCTCCCTGAGACTCCTGTGACACAGAAGATGGCCCTGATTATAAAATGGTAGGTCAGTCCAGGGAGGTGTTCACAACTCCTCTCATTGATCTGCCTTGTCTTGTTTAAAAAGGTGGAAATAGAAATGGAATCAGGAAGTGAGTGACTCTACAACCTCTCCTAGGAGACCCAGGTTCCTAACACCTCTCCTGAATATGATATACATTGTGCAGGACACAGGCTCTCACCTTGGTACTCCTTAGTCTGGTCCTTGTGGCATTTTCTTGGAGTGTAATCATTGCTGGGTTGCAGCTATTGGTTTTGGTGCTCAAAAAGAGGAGATACAAACATGCAGGTTTGCAGTCAGCTGGTGAGTGGGTGGGTTAACTCTCCCCAGTGGGGAGCCACAGCATGACATCCCAAAAATGGGTGCCTCTTCCCCCCCATCTCCCCCCCTCCACCCCGAGAGAGGCCCTAAACTTCTCCTCACGCTTTGAGGCAGATCAGATCACATATTTTATTTTCTTCCACACACAGCACAGAGAATGCAACTGCCTAATTCAGTGTGGTGAGTCCTACGAGACAGCAAAACACCCACAAATTAGGCATCATGACTGTGATGCCTCCTTTGTGAGTCCCTCCTACAGAGGGTGAGAGATGATTCCGCTTCAGCGAGCTACAGAACAGGCTCCAAAACTGGAATGGTTGTCAGAAGGCATATTGTACACAGATCCTCCTACCAACTCCTACAAGAAAAGATTACCTTCTTTCAGCTAGAACAAAGAGCTATTAAGTGAGACAATGGGCCTAGCAGCATTGGTGAACCATCTGTCATCAAGCGTTAGACATTCGCAATGTCTTTTTTAAGCCAAGCCAATAGAAGCCCCCAGCCACTGCTACAATGGCACACAGGCACAGATGAAAAGTGTCAGCCCAACTTACCCTTGTTTTAACTCCTTCCACTCGGGCTGTTCTGTTACTGCTGCTTCCTGTAGCAACCCCAGAGCGTTTCTCACAGATTTCTCACAGATTTCTCACAAAAACTATCAAACTACACTTTGCACCACACCTGACACCAGTGCAGCAGATCTGGGCTGCTCTGGGGTGCAGGCTGATTTGTTTGGAGGGCTGGCAACCAGGAGACTGGTAAGAGACACTTTTCCCCTCTATACCCAGCTCTCCTAACTCCAAGGGACAGCTCTCCCAAACACCTCTAATTGTGTTCCAGAGCCCAAATGCCAAAGACAAAGAGGATCTGAGTCCCTTTGCACAACTCTGATAGCTGGTAAGCAGCAAGCAGCCAAGTGTAGGGTAAGAGAAAAAACATGAGATTTAGACTGAGACAATGAGAAGACTGAGGAGAGCAGGCTGGCCCTGTGTGTGGGAACAGTCATCAGGCTCCTCTGCCCAGCCTAAGCATCCCACTCAGTCAAAAATCCTGTTCTGTTCTGGGCTGTACAGAACAACCTGAGCCAAAGCTGGATAAAGAACTAGAGAGTTACCTGGCCTATAGATTAGGCTCTGCAGCTTAAGCAGGAGTTGCCCTGTATCTGGCTTATTTATGCCTTTCAGTTTCCAGCCCAAAAGCCTGACCAAGCTTTACCAAGTAAATATTTTCTCTCCTTGATTACCAAGCTTTTGCAGTGCTGGGAGGGGGCTGAGTTTGAGTGAAATACTGGACATTTAAGGTGCTTTATTTTTTCTAGAAGTAGGGAATCCATATAAAGCAACACATTTGCCTGAAAGACTTACAGTTCAAATCCAGTTTAATCGGAGATTGGGGAATTTTTCCTTCCATGGAGGGATACAACCAAATGCCAAATTTTAGGACAGGTTTTCATGAATCAGATTTAAAGGAGCATTGCCTTCCCACAAACCACAAACAGTGAAGACCAGCAAACAGATGTCTGCAGCTGGGGTGAGAGGACAAACTTGGCCTGACTGGACAATACTTTGCCTGTACCCAGCTCATGTGAAATCTCTGGTGGTCCTGGATCAGAGGGGTCCCTATCACTGCCCATGAGCCCAGTTGGTGCTTTTTTGTTGCACTTTCAGCTGGGGACACAGGAAATGCGTGAGATGTCACTTCTCAGTGGTTGCTCCTCCAGGGCCTGAGCACGCAGAGCTGCCTCACCTGTCCCAGAGCTGATGGGTGGATGGCCATGGCCAAGCATTGCACCTGGCTAAATTAGGAAACAGCTTCCGTGCAGATGGAAACCTGTAAATCTCATCGGGGAGGCAGTGACTGAGAGAAACCAAGTGAAGCGGGAAGTGAAACAGATTAGCCATGGTTTGTACTCATCATTTGAAACACTCAGGGAGTGCACACGTGGTCAGGTACTGCATGCAGGAGAGAAGTGCTGCTGTTTCCGTGCACCTCTACCCTGAGCTGAGCAGCAGAGACTTCCAGCCAACAGGCTTGAGGTGTGTTAAGGCCAAGAGACCACAGGTTCACAGGAAAGCAGGATTCAAGGGCTGTCCATCCATCTTCTCCCACTCTCTGGAAGTTTAAATTCAAAGGCAAATATAGAACAGGGACAAAACTGGAATTTGAGTCAGATGGATGGTTATTGGTCAGCATGACATGGCAAGAACAGAAATTGCATGGAACGGAGACTTTGAGATCTTCAGCCATTTCACTGTATGACTAAACTGTTCAGTGTGACTGGCATGGAGACTGGGTGGGTGTGAGGGTGGCATGCAGCACTGCACATGCTAAACAGATCACCAGGTTCTTGTATGACCTGCCCTGGTCACTATGAAGTGTCACAATTTTCATGGTAATTGGAAACACAAATGATGAAGGCACACTGCTCCACAGATTTTCCCAGTGGCTGGTCTTTTGTAAAGCTCCTCCCATGTCTTTCCAAGTGGGGTTGTCAAAAGCATTAAAAAATGGCCTTTTTCTGCAGCAAAATAAGTTAATAGGAACACTTACAACTGTTTTCAGTGAACACCTTACAAAAGTCAACAACAAGCTGCAATTTTAGTGTGTCAAAGGAGCCAGAATATCCTGTCCCAACATGCCCATCTTTTACCCAATAAAATCCACGATTGCTGTGACAAGCTGTAATAGACAAACAGCTATGCTCTGTCATTCTTTTGTGTGAAAACACCTTTAGCCCCTTGCTTTATCAGACCTAAAGTCATTTATTTGGCAATAAGATCAACAGAAACCTCTGCATTTTTCTTCCAACAGTTAAATTATTTATGAGCTTTGAAAATAATCCCACTTTGTCTTCTAACCCTAGTTTTGCATATATACATGTCGACCCCTGTGAATTCTTCAGCTAAAATATGCATTCATTACAAAAGCATTTCAGGGTATTTTTTTTCTTTCCTCTTTATCTACTTGTTTGAATATGCTGTAAACTTGATTAATGTTGCCTTCTAATCTCTTTCTTTCTAGAGAGAACACCTGGAGCTCTTTTAACCTGCCTCAAATAAAAAGTAAAACCCAAGAGACAAACAGCCCAAGTGGCAATGTCACACTTCCACAACCCTTTCCTTTCCCTGGCCATGCATTTCTCCACTTCTAGGAGGGTGGACGCATGGGCAAAACTTGTGTCAATGAACTTATGGGGCCATGGGTTTCCTCTAAAGCCCCCTTCCTTATGCTCCTAGTAACGTGCTTAGTTTCAAGCCTCTCTCAGACTGGAATAGTTTGGGGAGATTTATGACAGCAATTCTTCTGGTTCCTTTCACAATGTGTTTTCCGCTATTCTCATCTATCGCTCTGCCAACATGCATCATTTATTTAATACCAGTCACTAGCCACATTAAGATTTTTTTTTTCTTTTTTTTTTTTATGGACATTTCCCCCCATACCTGGAGAAATCATACAGGTAAATAACATCTGAGCCAACAGTCTTGGACCTGCCGTTTCTGCTTCCATCCAAAGCTTTCCAGGGGTATCAATCATCCCCGAACTAGGATTCTTCTCATTTTAATTATGCTAATATCGCCATAATTTCATTCTCGTTAACAGCAATTGAGTTTCAGTCTCTGCAGATGGTGAAGCTGGACAGTTACCAAGCCACATGCCATCTTGAGAGGAGGTTATGGACCAGTGCTTAGCCCGTGGCAGTGCTGCTCAGCACCGTTTCTGGGTTGCATCACTTCACTTTACCCATTTGTGAAATGACATATGCCTTTGCCTCATACTGGTTTTGAGATTTGCAAAGGACACCTCTAAAAATAGAGAGTCCATTGCCCAGCTAGCTCATTCTTGTTACAATACAACCCTGCCTGCTTTGATAATTTCAGGTGAAGGCTAGAGGAATTATGCTATTAATTTAAAGTGGCTAGAAAGAGGACAGACACTCTTCACAAGGAGTCTCAGGAGAAGACAAAGGAGAGTAAGTACAAGTTACACCAGGAGGAGCTTCTCAACACCAGAAAGATGCTTTTTACAGTGAAAACTATCAATCACTGGAACAACCTCCCCAGGGATGTGGTAGTGTCTTCATCACTGGAGGTTTTCAACATGCCATTGTATTGCATTGGGTGCTAGACAATCTCATCTAAGATCCCTTTCCCAGGAAAAAAAATTTGGACCACATGAACTTTCTAGGTCCCTTCCAACATGGGACGTTTCATGATTCTGTGGTCCTGTGGTTGCTGTAGGTGTGCACAGATGAGTGAATACGTTACCACAGTAGACACCAACCCTCTGAACCTCCCCAGCAGAGCAGGTACAGACCCCAAATCATGGCCCAAATCATGGCAGTGCTGATGGGAGGGACCTCTGTGGTTTTCTCATACAGCCTCCTATCAAAATTATGTTGGGCCTTCTGGGTATGTCCCATGCTATTCTCACAAAATAAAACTATTAAAGGCTACACAAGTAAATTTGTACGGCCACAACCAAACCTGTGCTGTGGGACAGGTACCCAATGCAGCCTCTCTCCTCACCATTGTCCAGCCTGGTAGATGGACCAGAGTTTGCTGCATCTCCTTTCTGGACCAGGTTTCTCTTCAAGGAAAACCAGAGTGGGTAGGGTGAGTGGTGAGCACAAAAGCAGTCAACCAGAGAAATACTGGGGTATGCAGAGAGACCAGGACCTCAGTGCACATTATAAGGAACTACTCTGTCCCACACAGCAGCTCCAGTTCCACCCAGTGGAGAACAGGGGGCTTCCCAGATGTACCCTGGATAACCCATCACTGGCTGTCCTCACCAGGCCAAGTCCACCTGTACCATCTGTGAGCTGCTCACACATTCCAGACACAATCCCAGTAGCACAGTTCAGCTGCAAGCCAAGGGAACTCCCACTGCTCCCTGGCTGACAGGCAGAGGAAACTTCAGCTTAAACCTGGCTACAGGTCAGAAATCAATACAGCATAAACCAAGCTGCACCAGTTCTGCAGGAAAGGCCTGACATCATGACTGAAAGTGTGATGAATGATTTTAAAAGGATTTGATGTTTGGGTTGTTGGGTTTTTTAATCTGATTACGGAGTCTGAAAGGCAAACAGAAATTATGGTGGACTAATGCAGCTTTCTGGTCTGGAGAACATATTAAAATCTCTTCAGGAGATGATATCTGACCAGCTTCTTATGCAACTGTTGCCTCCTCCTACTCCATTTGACAGCTGACCTCCCTGGTAATCAAAGTAAGACACAGATGGCAGCTGCACAGCCGAGGAAAACATGAAATGGTCTCTGTGACAGCCCAGAAGAGTCATTGTTTTCCCATCCCTAAATCAGATGGCAATCTAGGATCCCAGCCAGACCCATCTTCCCCCAAGCATTAAAAGCACACAAGGAATGAAGAGGCACAGTAGTCAAAAGGGTGAGAAACAGTTTCAGTAAGATTTTGTGTTACAGTAGGTCTTCAGACACTATTGGGATATACTTTTAATCCATGGCAAGGACTTTGATTTTCTTTAATTATTTCATATGTTGGTGGAGGATTAATTAAAACATGAGAGAGAGTCACCTTTTAAGGGCAAAAGGTTTTGAATTCTGCTTGCTGATCAGCATGACAACAGTATTTATGCTGATGGCCAAAAAGGGCATTTCTGACTTCAATTCCATTTCCAGAAAACATTAACTTTACCTCATGGTGCATTAGTTGAATCGGCACACGTCGCCAGGGGTTGAATAAGATAGTTTCTCCACACTCCACGACAGAGTACCGACACTTACTAAATTATGCTGTTAAATACTGTAGTATGGCTATAAAATACAATGAAGGCCCGTGGAAAGATGCCAGCCCCTTTCTGAGAGAGAGAGAGAGCACTTTTTGGAACCCTGCCTGTGGCCCGTAATTTTCACTTCCTCCTACTACAGTCTGAAGTGACATGAAAGGACTTGTAAAGTCAAGTCCAGGAGGCTGGTGGGGATTTGAGGGAGTAAAGATAAAGTTAGAACACTGATGGTAGCATTTGACCTACTTGAACTTTGCCAGGAAACAGGGAAGGAGCCAAATCTCCCACACATCTCTAGAGCAGACTACAGTGGGGAAAAATCCAGCCTGCAAAATCTACATTTTTCAGCCCAGATGGGGCCAAAATATTGAAAACATATAAATTTTTAATGTAGAAAACTATTCAATCAGAAGCAGCAAAACTTGACACAAAAGTTGCTGGCTAGGAAGATAGGTCAGTATTTCATGGGAAATGGCACTCAGTGAAGGAAAAGAACCAGTGGCCAAAGAGGAATGAAGAAAACCTTACACAAACTGAGTCTTGTCAGGTACTGCAGCAATTCACATGTACAACCAATAATGAAGTCCTTTAAGTCCACCAAGCTCAAAATTAAATGCTTTTTCTTATTAGTGGTTACAAAGGAGCTGAAGGATAGAAAAGGAGTCAGGATGGACTTCTGTGAAAAATATTTCAACAGGAAAGATTTGTCCTTCTCCAGTGGTCATAATCTGACTTGTCATATTCGGTATGTGCCTAAAACCCTTCACTGCAGGAACACAGACAAAATGGTGTTGCCCACAAGGCTGAAAATCAAGCTGAGGAACAGCAACAAAAACAAAACCAATACATGCCAACTGTTCAGGTCAACTCGTGAGGGTGCCTGACAGATAACACACAAAATATTCTGCCCTCCTGCTTGCTGCCACAGTTGTACAGGGGTTGGTTAGCTCATCAGAGGAACACTGAATCAGAGGAACATAATAATGAGGTGGAGATGGGTGAGCAGAATTCCGCAGGAATTTTTGTTTTTTATGTTGACACATATCTTCATCTATTTCTTATATCCCCACACCTATAAACTAAATACAAATCCAGCCAACCATTCAGCCTAAAATGTGTGCCCTTAGTTGTCTTGCATGTAAGCTTCCATCAGATGGTCAAAACTGGAGAGCAGCAGAATTTTCTCAGCAACTGTGTTTGAACAGAAACAAACGTGGATTTATTCTAAACACCCTAGATTCATTTTCTGGGCTGGGTGTTCACTGGAGGTGGTTCTTTGTTACACTCTGTCTCTGGAACAGACCGAGCTTGAGGCATGATTTTCACTTTCATTAAAAATTCAGAACTGCTCCGGTGGCTGCAGAAAACCTTCACATGGTTCCTAGGGATAACTCTGCCAGCAAAGCTCAGAGCCACCTTATTCCACACAACCTACTTCTTAAAACCCTGTCCAGGCCAGGCACATGTGGACAGTGATTGCCAGAAGTACTTCTTAGGGAAAGGATTTGGAAGGAGCTGTTAAGCCCAGTGATACTGGACAGCCTGGAGAGCTCCTGCCCAGCCCCTCCTTCCAATATGAAGGAGGGAAACATCACTACAAAGGGCTTTGCCTAGATGTTAGGGTGCCTGACACAATCACAAAACACACACGTACCACACAGGGGAACACCACCAGCTTCCAGAGAGAGTAGGCTCTGATGAGCAGACCTGACATGCAGGAAACAGCATTAAGGAAGGTGTTAAGCCTCACCACCCAAAATAAAGTTTACGTCAAAGAAAATCCCCCGTGCCAGCAGCATAGGAGTCACTTTCCTTCCCCCACCCCTTAGCTTTTTTCTCATCTCCACTGCACTTTGGGAGCAAAATTCTCAGTGCACTTGGTCACAGCAGGTCAGCTGGGGACAGGGATGAGTATCAGGAGAGGAACAAAATACACAGAAGGGTCCCTTTTACAATTTTTAGAGATACAGACTGTATTTTCCCTTCTCCCTTGGGCTCTGTCACTTCGCTTTCAACTCCCACAAGTAGCGCTTGGAGAGCAAAGAAAGTGGGGGAGAGGTGTGAGAAAGCTGAGCCTGGAGGAGAACAGGGATTCAGGCACTGCAGATGAGTTCTGCCAACACTGCCACCGTGTCCTCAGGCCCTGCCACGTGCTCCTGCATCCTCAGCGCCTTCCACGGGCACCCTCACACTTCGGGGGGGGTGGAGGGGAGTCTGGAGCACAGACCAAGGAAAATTGATGAGATGCCAGACTTCCAGAGACAGGCAGAGCCCCCCCACTCTGCTGGAGGAGCGAAGGGTTGGTAATAAACTGTGGGGATAAATGGCAGCACCTTCCCTCACTGCGTCTGTCTAGTCCCTGAGCAGGTGCTGGACCATGACAGCGAGGGCAGAGCAAGGGATTTAGTGAACAGCCACGGCCTCTGTGACAGCAGGCATCAAAAACACTCCCCTACGCCAGCTGTCTTCAGACAGGGCTGGTCTTGGTCCATGGTTCCCCGGCTGTAAGACGTCATTTTGTTTCTCTACCTCATACTTCCCAACGTAACAAATTCCTTTTCAAGCAAAAGTCTTCCCTCCACCTTCTTCTCCCCGTTATAAATATATGAGAAAAATTTTTAAGAAGCAACAACCAAACAACAAGCTCTTGACATAAATCTTTTTGGCTCAGTTTTTTTGACAAATACTAGTGTTTCTTTATCCTTCACATTTCACTCCTCTCCACAAACTGAACTTTCTGGCAAAGCTCAGCTCTTGAGTCTTCTCCATGAAACACCTTGGGAGAAGTCACTGTGTTGAAGCTGGGCAGGAGAACTCTTTCTCTGCCTGTGGAGAGTGGACAAGACATGGAGTGGGCATGTGCCCATGACATTGTAGCAGTGTCTGTCTGTAGATGTTATGTTTTATTTCATTCCAGGCATCACTTCAGTCGTTGTTATAGTGGAAATGGTCCCATCTAGCTGCCAGTACCAACATCTGAGCCTGAGATCATCATTGTTTGGGTCAGCAGAGCTCTAGTCATCAGACCTGACTGCACCATCAGATTGCATGCACAAAACCTGTGACAAAGACCAGCACCGAGGTCCAAACCCCAAACCTTCACTTCCTCCTTAAGTGCTGCAGCCATGAGTCTTCTCCTTTCTGCTCTTCTTGGCTGCAGACTGAGATGCAACATTGAATTGTCCATCTGAACTGACTCTTCCTCAGAGGATTTGACACCAAGGTGTGTGAAACTGCATCCAAGAGCTTCCCTCCACAAGCCAGAGCCGGCAGAAAAGCAGAGGGGAGTCAGAACACATAAGCAGAGCGGAAAGGTCCTTGCTCCTGGCATTGGGGGCTTTACAGAATTGTTCAGAGTCCAAGTGGATCCAGTCAACAGTTTTGGATCCCCTACTGATGTTCAGACCAGGCCTGCAGACTTCACCCTCACGGAAGAAGGAAGCAGGGGAACAGTTTTGCTGGATCACACCTGTACCTAAGTTCCAGGCAGTGAATGAAGGAAACACCTAAATTCCTGTCCAGCCAGTGGGGAGGAGCAGCTGCTTTTCAAGGCTTCAGAGAGACAACTTTTACTGAAACTGTCAGATAGGGTCTTGAAATAAACACCCTCTCAGATGGCTGGCTAGCAAATGCCATTGCCCCCACCAGGGCATCAGCTACCTAAAATACAGATGCAAGTCTGGTGCCTCAGGCAGGCACACCTGCTAATGTTCAACTTCTGCATTTCATCCTCAAGAGAAGCTCTTGTTATGGTGAAATATATGGGGCAGCAGACCATGGCAGCAGACCTAAAGCACATAGATCATGGAGTTAAATATTCTACTGTGGGCTGAAAGTGAGAGCACACAGTTTCAGCCCGTGTGTTGGTTGAAGTTATGAGCACGCAAGAAAAGGGGATTTATAATGAGAATGGCAATTCAACCTCAATTATAGTGCACGACTGTCTGCACACTATAAACTGAAGGTTTAATAATGAGGTAAGAAGGCTGAAGGAGAGAATTTCATTGTGTCTGTTTCACAGCCTGGAATTCTTACTAAATTCATCAGATTACTTGAGTTCTCCTGACAACTGTAGCAGTATAACTAATTTTAAAGGGGTTTATTGTATATTCAGACTGCAACAGAAGATACGGGCAGAGAAAACCTCATAGCAAAAGAGAACTCCAGATTGAGGACTATAATGTATATGAGATTTGAAAGAAGTAAGTGCTAAAAGATGTAGACAGCAGTTTTTCAGGGTCCTTAACCTTGATGAATAAATGAATAAAATCCCTTAAAAAATTGCAGTGTTTCTTTCAAGTGGTTTCCAGCATGTTAATGATCAAGAGAAGCTGAGAAAATTGCTGGGAAAGGAGATGACTTTCCTCAATATGCTTTTACCACAGAGACTATGAGACAGACATGAATTGTAAGCAAATAATACGCAAAATATGACAGAGAGAGGAGAACAGAGGCTCTTTATCGGTCCATAATGCATTTGCATGCAGATGTGTTGACTGCAAGATTTTGTGATGCTGCCAAATCAAAGCTTTAATGGAGACTTGGAGCCTTCCAGTTCTTCCATATCCAGGTACTTAGACAAGACTCCCCTGTATTGCGTTTACCTTACTACACCAAAAGAAAGAGAAAAGTATCTAATTTTTAAAGGGACACAGAGAATACACAAAAGGCTTTACACACCTCCATAAGCATCCCACTCACCGTGTACAACACCCCTTCAGCTAATAGTGAATGACAAAGGGGCCTGAGTAGCTCACCCCTCTAATTTCTATCACCAAAGTCTCCTAAGTATTGCAGAAAAATTTGAAGACACTCCAGTAGAATGCATCACAGGAAAGGGGCACCTCCCCGCCTTCTGCCAGACAGGAAGGGAATGTCTTGTTGGTGTCCTGGAATGGCCTTGCCCAAGGGAGCTGGAGGAAGGTGTAACTGAGTCAGGGAGCATCAGGCTCTGATGGGCAACTTGTCTGCTAAAAAATATCCCAGATTTAAAAAGCTGTAAAATGGCAAATGAGAAAGGGGTGCTGAAGGCTGAAATTTTGAAGGTATCATCTCTAGCAAGGTTTTCACCCCTCAGTTTTACTGTCTGACAGTGCTTGAAGACAGTGCTCTTGCCTCTCCCTGTCTTTGAACTCTCCCCAGCACCAGCATCACCCACACACCCCTCTTCTCTCCTGGCCGCACCAACCTCCAGGTAATAATGTTGCTGATTAGATCTTTCATCATTTTTATTGTTATCCACCCGCAGATTAATAAAACAGCGCTCTGGCTGTTTCTGGCTGACCACGTTCCCTAATTTATCACAAAGGCTTAGCCTGAAACACTTCTGTGTGACATGTGGGGGGAGCTGCAGCCCCTCCCAGCTCAGCCCAGCTGCGGGAGCACCGCGGTCCGCAGCAATGCCCGCATTCTCACCTCACAGAGCCGGAGTTAACGCACCGCAGCCGAGCTGCTAAAGCAAAATTACCAGAGATTGGTACCAGAGTCACAGAGGTGGAAAAATGGGGAGTTAACTCCAGCTCACTGGAGCACACTGCTTCATATCTGTACGGTCTCTTAATATGAGGGAATATGCTCTTAAAGCACTCCAAATTTTCTGTTTAAAGACAGTAATTGCAAGGGTGACTTAACATGGCCTCAGGGACTATCCTGTAAGAATTGGAAGACTTGATCCCTTAAAAGTCAAGCTGGAGGAATCATGAAACTGGCATTGGAGTTCCCACACACGCTCACCTTCTCCTTTTTGTCCCCTCCCTTCCCATCCTCTGTCATATCCCTTCCCTTCCCCCTTTGCCCTCCTCCTTTCCAGGGTACTGATTTAAACTCAGAAGAAATGCAAAACTTAAATGTCTTGCAGTCCAAAGGAGGATTTGAACCCACAAATCCAAAAACAATCGCACCCAAAACCACACAGAGCTCTATTAAACTATATTACTACCAAACTATGGCCTCATTCATTTATTTGGAGCACATGACTGGCTAAGTGAAGGTGAATATTTCTTTGAGTGGCCAGTGTTATACTGGGAGCAGCTGTGACCTATTCACAGTTCTACAACCCAAAGTAACAAAAAAGTGAAGAACTTCTGTCAGGTAGACATTTCTGTGGGACTTCTGTTTTAAAGTGAACAACAAAGAGAATTTTCAAACTATCAAAAGGGGAAAGAAAACCAAAAAGGTGAAAAACTTTTTGTTAAAGAAAAAAGTGGAAAAACTCTACAGAACCCATACTGTTTTATAGAAAGATTCCATTTAATTAAAAAAGTCAATTTTCTGATGAGAGATATTTTCAGGGGATACATTTCAGTCAGGCCTGTCAGGTGTTACTTGCCTTTCAACCACTGACCAAACCAAAGCAGTCTTTGTCTTACAGAGCTGGGGTGTCATTTTAGGAAGAGCTGAGCGTGACAAGTAACGGGGTGAAGGTGCATTAACAAGATCACACAGCTACAAGTCACCATGAGAGAACAGCCCAAGGGCAGAGCATGTTTGAAAACAGCTGCTTCCCAGCCAGGTGTGCCCTGCATCCCTCCATGCAGGAACACAAAGATGCCCAACACAGTGTTCTACCAAACCTTAAGAAAACATTTATCTGAGAAAGAGCCTCAGACCTCTCAAGGTAGTGCGGTGACAGTGAGGTAGATAAGGATGGAGCAGGAAAGAGGCAGAGGGGGTATGAACTGCCTCCTCCTTCTACTCCAAGACACATGTCCAGCTGACTTACACAGCTCTGTGGTAAAGACAAGAATCCTTATACCCTGCAATGCAAGGCCATGGAGAACTGGCCCAATTTCTGGTCTCACCAGGTAAAGGTGTGAGCTGAGAACACTTAGGAAAAGCCCAGAGCTGCCAGTCCCTTCCAACAAAAAACACTTCACTGATTCTGACATCCAAAATATTCTCCTCACTTGGATCAGCTTCTGGTGTTACATGTTTCTTTCTTCTTGCTTTCATTTTCTGCTATTCCTTTTCCTCCTCCTCATTTTCCTCTGAGCCACCCAAAATTTCTGTGAGCTGAAGAACCAAGACTGATTTCCCATCAAGGCCAAGTCCTTGTGTGTGTGTTTGTGTGTGTATGTGTTTCTGTCTCTCTCTGTCTCATGGGAATCCTGTGCTTACCAGGGCCTGTGAAGGGATAATACCCATGAACATCAGGAGCAGCTCTGTGGACACCCTTCCTCTATAACTTTCTTCACAAAACACACAGGAGCTTAAGAACTTTGAGATTTCTTTCTCCTCTACCTAAACCTTTTTCAAACGAGTTAAAAGTTAACATTAGAGGGGCACCAACCAGCTGAATGGCACACAAAGTACAATTCCATTAAGCCTTCCACCTTTAAGGAGTCAGACCTTGGCGACACATATCCCCTCTCCTCCTTCTGCCTCATCCCTTACCAAGCCCAGATCTGGGTTATCTTATATCCTATGTCAGCCTCACCTCTTTTTCCCTTTCTCCCTCCCAAACCTGAGACAGAAAACAGCAGTTAAAAAGATTAGCAAGAGCCAGTTTTTTGAACAGACCTAAGCAACAAGTCCCTCATGAACAAGTGATGCTTTGGCCAGCCAAGTCCAAGGGTCTTGGCAAAGTCAGACTAAAATGGACCAAATGCAGCTTTGCTTAGCTTTCCCAGCCCAGGGAGGACATAGGTCCAATCCACAGCTCCCAGCCCAGCTCTGCAGTGACAGATGCTGCCTGGAACTGAAGGAGGAATGATGATGCAGGGCCATTCCCTTCGAGATGCCGTTCTGTCACCATGGAGGCAGACAGCGTGCTCTCAACAAGTTTATCTGCAAAGTAACATGAAAATTCCTCACAGCAGGAGAGATTTGACAGGACGTGCCTAGCACAGCTTTATAAAAAGGTTTCTTCAAATGCTTCCAAATCCCATGGATCTTTTTCTTGCTTTATCATCCTTTTCAACATCCTTCTTTCTCTCGCTTTTTCTTTTTTTTAGTGCCTTCACAAGGCACGTTTATCAACATCAAAGCACATTCTCTTACAGCTCAGTTCTTTTCTTCTGAATCCACTCTTGCAAACTCCCAACTACTATTTCTCTCAACACCCAGTGACTTCACCAGGAGCAAAACTTGCCTCTATGCACAAAATCTTCTTCAAATCTGGGCACTATTGACATCCTAACGCAGGGACTGAGATCTCTTACAAGTAAGTGAATTCTTCTGAGACAAGGCACTTTTATTTGATACTCCTGCAGAATCTACTGTGCCTAAGCTAAACTCTGGTGGCTACCTCATCCCTGAATTTCTCCTACCTCCCAAAGCAAACCAGAGGTGCACGCTGCATTATATGCATAAGTTGCATTCAGGATGTTCAACCCAGAAGAAAAAGTGCTTTGCTCTGTGCTGCTGTCACCAGAGAGATGCTGAAGGCTTGGTCCTGTGGCCACCACACTGCACTGCAGGTAACCTGGTCTCAGACTGTGAATAGTCAAGTCCTTTCAGACCAGTTTCCTGGGCACAGCTCAGCCTACTCACACGACAGGGCAGTGCTGAAGGTGCTGCAACCTGGTGTTTCCTCCCCAGGTAGCCCCCAGGCCCCCTCAGGTGACAGATACACCAGAAAGCGGTATCTACACAGCTGATGTGAAGGGAAACTTGGACCCAAGAACAGATCTAAGCCTCTAGCCCCACACCCTCAAAGCTGTTAAAGCTTCTCCTCCTCTCCCTGGTTTCTTCCATTTTAAGGAAGACCTCAGCCATGTTCTATCAAGCTCTAGAAATATGAGTGTGTCTGCATGGCATAGGTAGGAAAGTTTTCAAGGCCCAGACTGGTCTGCAACTGTGTTCCAGACAACACTACTTCATACAGGTCTGCTTTCATTCAAAACACCAAGGCAAGTCCCACAAGAACTTTAAAATGCAAACCTGGATCAGCTGGCAATCCCCACCTAGCAGAGCCTTGTATCGCTTCTCCTCAGCACTGGCACTGCCATGGGCACAGAGGCAGCTTCAGAGTGGCTTTCTCCACCTTTTGGCAAATTTCTTTTGGCAACTGGCCATGGGAAGGATGGAAACTGAGTTAAAGGATGTGTAGTCACTCTCCTCAGTGTGGAAGGGGTTGCGTGTGTTGGGTTGGGGATGGGAGAAGGTGAAAGGGTGGTTGGAACTGTGAAGTTTGAAGGTGAAAAAAGTCTTTATATCTGGATTAGTGGAGTCCTGGGGCCTTCAAAAATAGTTAAAATTCCCTTTTTTGAGTAATGGAGAAGTAGTTTGCATTGATCTTAAGAATTTGCTTATAGTTTTCCCTGGAGTTCAATGTACTGGGGAGTGCAAAGCTGACACAGCTCAAAAGTTTTATGAACCTCAGGTAACAGCGTGAAAGGAAATTTTAATAAATATTACATTTATTTAAATTTAATTTCTTTCCTTGTTAATAATAAAAGCCAACCTTGGTCTTCTGGGCTTTTCTCATATGCCTGCTTAATACAGCAGTGAAATCGTGGAATTATTTATATTTTAACTTCATTTTCAGTAAATCGTCAATCATTCACCTTTCAAAAGCATTAAATTCAGAGAGGAACAGCAGGGGAGAGGGAGACTGAAAAATAAATATTGACTTTCAGGGGTTTGTTTAGGGTTTTTTTAAGCACAGGGTTAGAAATAGAAGCTGTTGTGGGTGATGAGCAAGAGCACAGAAAAAGGAAAAGACATTTGTGCCTATAGATTTCTCCCCATCATAGTCCTGCAACTCTATTTCTGCTTTGTTTGCAGGAAGCTACAGCAGTACTTATGGCCCTTGCTGGCTTAAAGAGGCACTTGGCTGAAAATTTGGGGTCTGCTTATCATTGGGTAAATGGTCCTCCTTACACAGGACACCCACTATTAGCCGTAGATACAGGTAATGTCAGCAGCAGCAGAGATTGCAAGGAAAACTCAAGAAAAGAGGCATGACAGAACTGAGAAATCCACCAGGACTGCAATATAGTGACACTTATGCCATGTG
Organism: Drymodes brunneopygia; assembly: GCA_013400955.1. Lineage (NCBI taxonomy): Eukaryota > Metazoa > Chordata > Aves > Passeriformes > Petroicidae > Drymodes > Drymodes brunneopygia. Next base: position 22,821 of record VZTZ01031758.1, read on the forward strand.
AAGATGCCACAGATTCTTCCTTTCAAGTTCAGTAGCCCAATCAATGCCTAAAGATAATGGCAGCCTCTTGCTGCTAGTCTTTCCTGTCCTCTGAGACAGGACTTCAGCCAGCTGCTCCCTTGGCTGCTCTAGAAACCTCCTGTAGGGTTCTTGCTGTTCTGTGGGAGACAGCATCTCTCCAATCCCCAAGGAACACCCACCCTCTGCACTAAACTCCCCTCCTATTCCTCCCCCCAAACCAGCTGAAATCTCAGCCTGTGCAGGCTAAAACACATAAAGAGGGGCCAAACACGGCCTGGCAGATGTGCAGAGAGCAGGCAAAGGCCATACATCATGTACTGTGCTCATGACCCCCTCAGGGCACACTCAAGTCAGAGCCAAAGATCGCAGCAAGAGAAGCCCAGCCTTCAATTTGGGCTTCACAGCACCCCAGGGAGCCACCTGATAGACTGGGTCCAGCTTCAGCCACACAGCCTTGCTTCTAAGACCTTTGCAGGTGAAATCTCTTCCAAGACCTTTGATGATTTGTTCCTAGGGATAATGACCAACACAAGAAGTGCCTGGATCCCTGCTCATGTGTTTTTGTGTTCAGCTTGTGGGTGCCGGCCTGTCTTGTGCCTTTCTTTCTCTTTGAGGTTTAAGAGTGTTCTACAGCAGGTGCACACACACACAGCAAGCTGCCACTCGAGCTTGCTGATGAGCTGAACAAATTGCTCTCTGGGAAGCATTTTCTCCAGCCTAGATTTGTGTGGGCTTCTGCATCCTCTCCAGTTTCTTGTTTTCCTTAACAAAGCACATGTCCCCACACTGGAGATGGGTTCTCTTGTCCAACCCCTTCCAAAGGTAAAATGAGTCCTGTCCTTTCAGCAGTCTCCCTCAAGGTGACATCAGCTGGTCCCACCACCATACTAAGAATACAGGTCCAGACAAAGGACCTTCCTTTAGGACCTCTTGATCTTCTCCAGACTCGTTGCCTTCCAGAGGCTCTCTGCACCCTGGGACAGGCCAGCTGGAAAGCAGCTTGGCAGGAGGGACCTGGGGGCCCTGGTGAATGTGAAGTTGACCACAAGCCATCAATGTGCCCCTGTCACAACCAAGACAAACAGGCTCCTGGTCTGCATTAGGCTGATCACTGCCAGCAGATGGAGGGAGGAGATATTTCTCCTCTACTCGGCACAGGTGAGACAGGACTGAAGTGCTGTGTCCAGCTCTGTCCCCAAAATCAGTGAACAGTGTATTGGAACAAGTCCCACAAAGGGCCACAAAAACAAATTGGAGCATCTGATGTGTGAGGAAAGACTGAGACATGCATTGGCCAGTGTGTTGATGAGAAGGGGATCTTGAGAGGATCTTACCAATAAGTATAAATACCTGGTGGGTGCAAGTAAAGAAGACAGATCCAGAATCTTCTCAGGGAAAGGTCAAGAAGCACAAACTGAAATACAGGAAATTCCATTCAAATGCAAGAAAAAGCTCATTTTAACTGTGATCATGCCAAAGCACTGCAACAAATTTCTAGAGAGGTTGTAGAGTCTCCATCTTTGGACTCATTCAAAACACAACTGGATATGGTCCTGAGCAACCTGCTCTGGCTGTTCCTACTCTGAGCAGCAGGAGTTGGAGCAGAGGAACCCCAGCGATGCCTTCCAACCTCAGGTGTCCTGTGATGCTGATGTTCACCAGTCCATGCTTCCACCTGCCTTCCTGGTTCCTATTCTCTCTCCTGGTTTGATGCTGTGAAAATGCATGTTCTACATGCCTGGACTGCTGATGTCCTTTACACACATCCTCAAGCCATATTAATCACTCCTCCAAACTTTAGGTTATCTGTACAATTTAGCCAGCAGCGTTGTTTTTATGTATTTCCAGACCATTGATGGAAACATTAATTTGCATCTAAGTTATGACTGCCTTCTCAGGAATGCCATAGGAAAGTGCTCATTAAACAGATTTCCTGCTCATAATTTCTGTCCAAGATCTGTCAACTACCCATTGCTCAATCTATCAAACATCAGCACATAAAAAATGGATAGATTTCCAGTCCATATAGTCTTTATGTCCTATTTCTCTCCATTTAACAGCAACAGAGACCTAGGAAATGACTGCAGGAACTGCAACACATCCACACCCCCACATATTCTCCACACTTCTGGCAGCTGGATGTTTAGAGCAGCAAGGGCAACCAAACTGTTGGGTCCTGCAGTCAGCTATGGACCTGAATTACTCTACTTCTTTTTAAGTTGTTTGCATGTTAGTTGTTCACTCTCACAATGAATTCCCTAACAGGACTGTATGCCCTAAGAAAAACTACTTCCCCTTTTTTGTTTTAAAGTTTTGTGTGATATTTTCACTGGATGTTCTCTGCTTTCTGCCACACGGGAAGCAGTGAGTCATTTTGCCTTCTTCATGCAATCTCTAGCACTCAAGATTTCATAGCCTTCCATGCAGGCCACCATGCTGAGAATTGTCAGTCTCCTTGTGTCAGACTTATTTCCAGGGAAGACATTCTATCATTCCAACTCTTTCCTTGGAACTGGTGCTAGATCTCTGCAGGCAGCCAGGCAGGGCTGTGTCCTTTGGTGCCATCACGTCACCCTGCCTTTGCAGCTCCTGATGGCCTGAAACCACCCCTGTCTGGGTTACATCCAGTTGGGACAACACATTTTCTTAGGAAGCAGGACACGAACCCCTCTGGTTCACAAGGAAACAGAGGTTAGAGCCCTTACAAGCTTCTGCCCTTTGCACAAAAAGCATTCTCCTTCCCTGCTGCCCTCCCCAGGCAGGCAGGCAGGCAGGCAGGCAGCAGCTCACCATGTGAGCAAGCAAGCGAAAGGGGAGACAAAAATTAAGCAGTGGTTAAGGGAATAGGAGAAGAAAAACAGATGACCCCCCGGAGTCTGGGGCTGAGCAGCACGAGCACTCGGAGCCCCTGGAAGCCAGCTCATCCATGTGCACTGCCCTTGCTGCCTCCCTGCTCCCAGGAGGGGGCCTAATAAATTTTACGAAAGAGCAAACAGCTGAAAAATGCTCGTATTTAAAAATATATTGAGAGAATTTGCATGTTGTTCCCTTTTGTGTGGGGATGGCATTTATACACCCGGCGTTTCAGCAGCACCGCATCTCGGAGCACTTTACATAGCAATTAATTACACACTGGTAGTGGAGTGACTGTCTACAGGCAAACTCATCAGCCATTATCCACTCAGCAACATCCAGCGTACAGCTGTGAACATTTGCATTAGCAGAAAGTCATCCTGGCTGCCATTAGCAGGGTGCAGGGTTGTCAGCAAGGGTCAGAGGGGTCGGCTCACTCCCCACTCCTTCCCAAAAAGCCTTTGACAGCCACCGTCACAGCTTTCACAGCCAAACTTGTGACTCCTCCCTCGTTTGACCCCAGGTTTGGACCAGGGAGATGCCATCAGCTCACAGCACACTGCAGCCCAGATCCTGCACCATAATGCCAGCTTCTCCTACAAGATGGGAAACACTCTTGGAAGGGAGACTTCTGAGATAGCACACAAAGGTACAATCATCAAATCTGTGCTGTGGGTGGCTTTATGGTATGAACTTTGACAACAGCACTGACAGTTTCTATTTCATTTCCTCCATGAAGCTTCTGTGCCCCAGGATTAGTTCAGTGCTCCCCAGGCCCCTCCATAAAACAGACTGGAAAGACACAGAAGATCCGAAAGATCAATGTCTGATAATTGCTGTGGCCTCCATGTTATTCTGAAGTACTTTGCAATACCAGATTCCCTCCTGAGTCCCCTTTGCCTCTGTTTTGCCCACAGCATGGCAAAAGCACATGTGACACCACAGCCAGGAGATCAGAGGAAACCTGTGGGCAAAGAAGAAGATCCCAGTAGTGCACTGACCTTCAGAGGGGACCTGAGGAAAAGAGACCAGCCAGCAGTACTCACAGCACCCAGAGATATTCTAGCTGAAGCATTAAAATAAACTCCTATGCTACATCTTTACCACCTGAACAGACAGTTGTGAAAATATCCCTGGACGTTAGAACTTGATCTTCTGTATTGTAAGTTGTTAAAACATTACCTGGCATGTTTTTGGCACAATCTAGCTAGGATGCTCCCAAATGATGCCTAGACACAGCCTGGGAATTAGCACAGACTAGTGCCCATTCTCAGTAGGCAATTTGGATCCAATCCCCCTTTTTTGGAGGGTGAGAGAATTCAATAGTACAGATGCAGGATATCCTGTGCCAGCTGGCCTCTGCACAAGAGAGCAGACCTAGCTACAGTTAATTTACAGGTATAGATGCAGCCTCAGAGTCCTGGACAACATCCAGCTGATGATTGCACCCTCCTCCTTTCAATTTCACCAGCCTGAATTGCAAAAGAAAGCCACAATGCTTCTAATCTTTAATTGCTTCTGTGGGCCACTGAAATGCTTCTGTCCTTTGATCTTGGATAAGGTGATCGTTGAATTTCTGAAAGTTAGAGTGTATGAAGTCTTTGGAGCTCCTTTGAAGGGCCACATGAGATATGACTGCAGCACAAACCACTAGGGCCTCTTCTCTCTATCTTGCTTGCGTTTCATCTGCACTAAAATATTCAAAACAATTATTCACTTTGCAAGGCTGGCATGTCTTTCTTGCTGAGCCCACCAAGCCAGCTCGAGTCACCATGAGACCAGAGAGAGCAAACAACCAGAATCATTATTGCCATGTGGCAGGCAACAAATCTCAGCCAAGGAGGAGACATGAGAACCACCTACAAACTTGTGTGGCACAGACCTCTTTCCAGTTTGTGCTTTACCAGAACACAAATTGGGTGGATGAGGAAGATCTAATGGACTTGGGAGGATAAATACGGCCTTACAAAAGGTGACTTTGGTGTGCAAACCCAGCTCTCCAGCTTGGAGTTTTCCCCTCACTGAAAGCCCAGTGAACCAGGACTCTGGCAGGATGGGCCAATTGCCTGAAGGTCTCCCTGCTCAGCCTGCCTACCCACTCCACAGCCTGAACTTGCTATCCAGGGCTGCAGCACCTGTGGCACTAGAGGGGAGCAGACCTGGTCTCTTCCCAGACCCTCCTGCAAAGAAGAGAAGGGAATCAATGTTTCAGTGTCGGTAGAGGGGGAAAGTTCTTCCAAGTAGCTGGTTTACAGCAAAACCACAAAGTCTTTGGAAGCAGAATAAGATAATCTCTGTGGGGTTTCCTTTATCTTGTTTTTGCTGCCAGATTTCTAACATTCCCTTGGGGTATGGACACCTTTTAATGAACTTCTGGGAGATGGGGTACTTATCCCACTCTGATGTAGGCTGGATCCCATTATGAGCTTGCCTCCTATCAAATTTATCTGCCTTTAATCACTCACTTGTTTCCTGTGAGACTTCCTAATTTCTTCCCTAAACACACCCTGAACCCCAAACTCCTTTCAAAACCCTGGCAACCCCCAGAAAGTGCCACCTGAGGTTTCAGTGGTGTGTCACTGTTCAGGGACATCAACGCAGGCAGTGAAACAATTCAGGAAACTGAGAAGGATATTCCTGAAGAGGGAAGAAATGAGAACAGTACAGGCCACAGCTCTCTGTGCTCAGATGTCCATGCAGACCTTCCCTGAGCCAGCAAACACCACGTTTGGCTTGGCAGGACCCACCCTGGCTTGGGGACTTCACTTCTCTTGGGCTCCTGGAAGCCTTTGTAGCCAAAGCACTTTTTTCACATCAGCACCATGGGGACTTGATTAGTTTTGTGCACTTTTTCTCCATCCCACAGCTGTAGGGAAGAGTGTCTGATCCCCTGGCCCTTACCTGCTGCTGGTATCCCTCTCCACAGCTGTCTCCCAGACAGGGGAGCAGAGCAGAAACTGCCTTTTCTGGGATGCACAGCCACGTCCTGGGAAGCGGAGCTGCAAACCACCGGGTGATTGCACAGATTCCACTAGAGACCATTTCAGGGAAGCCACTGAGCTTGATAATGCTGATTTACATAGTGGTGCAGCTTCCCCTCGCCGTGGGAATTGCCGGGTGGCGTTCCCTGGCCCGCACGATGCCAGAGGTCAGGCTGCTGATCAGAGCGGTCCCATCTGGCCTGAAAATCTATAAATTCAGATCTGGATGAAATTGGGCAATTTTGGATTTGGATAAGCATTCATGAATTTAAATGAATAAATAATAATATAATAATAAATCATTCATCTCACTGTCTAGTGTGCGAGTCCCCTCCAAGACCTGCAGTTCAGAAGCAGCCAAAGTTTGACTACCTCTGCAATTAGAGCCAATGAATTTCAAATGAGGGGGAGGGAGGGGCAAAAATCCATGGGCAGTCACCATGGTGGAGAGGAGACAAGAGGCTGGGCTACACTTCTGATGGGCAATCTCTACTCCTGTTTTCTCACCCAGAGCTGACTTCTCATTGCTACTGAGGGGCCTTCACCAGCCACTTGCTGTAAGCAAAATTCCTAGCACTGTTCTTTCCTTCTTTTCCTCACCCTTCCAACTGTTATATCCCCTTGAACCCCCCCCAAACCAATTCTGTCCTGATTCTCCCTGGTGAGTTTCTGCCCTCCCCAAACCTTTGTGTTTAATTTCCTCTCTAAACCAGCTCTTGTAGCTTCCCCCAGTTCAGCCTCCTTCACTCATTTCATTAACATGCTGTTTACTTCTGCTTGTAGATCATTAGCAGCAATATTAAACAACTGGCAGCCTGCCCAGGAGGCTGTGATCTGCAGGGTTGATGACTTGTTTTATTTTCTCTCCCTGAGAGAGCAGCAAAAGCATCAGAGTTGGGTGGACATGGACAGACCCGAGCCAGGAGCAGAGATGGGAGAGGCGGCTTCCGTGCCTTTCCTAATAAATCTCCCACTCTGCTTTGCCTTTAGATTCCTCACACATGCAGATCCCTCTCCCATGGGCATGCTTCTGTTACCTTGATGTGCATCATTTTCTTGAACAAAGTCTTTGCCTCCCCTTATTCCTCTTCAAATCTCTTGGTTTGAAATCAATGAGTCCACATCTGGGACTGAATTTTAGGCCAATCTCCTTTCAGGCCCCTTGTGTCACAAATTCCTTCTGTCTTCCTACTGAAAGATGAGACAACAAACCTAGTGACTAATTTCAGTCTGTCATCTTACCTGCCCTGGCACAGGGATTGCCTCCTTACAGGGAGAACTCACCTCCATGACTCAGACTCTTGAGGTTCTCATATGCTTCCCTCAGAAAACTCCTCTAAGGAACTTTGCAGAGATGTGGGCAAAGTTTACATTCAACTCAGGAGCTCAGAAAATATTTTTAGTAACCCAGACCAAGTATGAAATCAACCCAAGGCAATCTATGAAGCCAGGAGGAAGCTCAGACCAGGGCAAAGGGGCTTTGGTGCCTTGCAACAGCTATTCTGTAGTGAGCAGAGCAGAGAACTGGCTGCACATTTTCATTAAATATTCATCCATTTTCTTTTTAATATGATGATTTTTTTTTTCTTTTTCTGCCAGGGAAAGCTGAAGGGAAGGGAGGGTGAAAGGGAATTGGCGCATTCAAAATCTTCCAATATCTGGCAAAAATGTCAACAGAAATGTCACTTGAAAATTCTAATTCAGATGACTTTGACTGATCTCTGATCCCATTTCAGTGCCTCCACACAGGCCTCTTCGGCTGATGGACATCTCCTTTTTGAACAGATAGACTGTCCTGTCCACACAGGACTTGCAGTGACCTGCTGTTGAACCCACCCTGTTAGCACTGTAACAATTTTCAATGCTATCTTCAGAACATGCTCCTTCTTTGCTCCTTCTTTTTTTCCAGATCAGGCTGTTGCCAACCATCACCACAAGAGCCTGGAAAAATACCTCTAGATTCCTCACACGAGGCACACTTACACCAATTTGTTCCTGTGCTAGCACTGTCACAAAGCATTTTCCTCCACTCTGCCCCCAGGGGAATCTTTGGGGAAGCACTGGGTCCCCTCGTGGCCCCCAGCTAGCTGGGTTAAGGAAACCAAACCCTTCAGATACCCTCTGTCTGAAGTAAAGTGACTCTTCTTCTAACCCATGGTCAGCAGATCCTGCCATTAGGAACTGACATAGTGAATTTGAGTAAAAAGCCTCCTTTCTGTTCACATAACTCCCTCCCCCTGATGTGCTGCTGTTTCAGACAGGCTTGAGTGTGTTTTTCTCTCATAGGTCTTCCATCAAAGGCCACTCATGTGGGACACAGACTTTTTTGTAGTGTTTCAGTCATTCTTTATGATTTCACTCTTTCTCCACCTTCTGCCTGTCTTCCCCACACCTTCCTGACCAAAGGCACTGACACTGTTCCAGAGGTGTCCTCCTGTGCGTGTCACTCCATGGACACAGACTGCTGTGTCCCCACTTTCAGGAGTGCAACAGAGCTGTGTGACAGACAGAAGCTGCATTTTTTCTTCACCCCCAGGCACCTAATGTCTTCACGTGGCCTTTTATCTCTGCTTCCCTGCCCACTTGTGTTCACATTATTCCCAAGCCAAACACCAAGCTATAATTCCCTGCTTGTCTTTCCAGCCTCCCCAAATCTTTTTGTTTTACTTCCACTGTCCAAACCAGCCCCTCTAGCTCCTCCCAGTTTAACTTCACCCACACATTTCATTAACATGTTGTTTATTCCCACTTCTAGATGATTAGCGAAGACATTAAATGACTGGCAGCCTGCCCAGGGAGGCCATTACCTTTGGGGTTGATGACTTGTTTTATGCACCTCTCAGAGCAGTGAGAGCAGCAGAGCTGGGCAGGTCTGGAAGGTCCTGAGCAGCACAGGGAAGATCCAGAGGAAGCTCCACATCTCCACATTTTCATCCCAGTGGTGATCTCTGCTTTTCCCCTCAGCACCTTGTGGAGCCACCATGTGCCCTGGGACAGCTCCCTTTTCAGTGGGAGCAAGAGGACATGGAGAAGAGAGTTGGTAGAGAGCATGACTCTGTCAGGGATTTTTCTGCTCTGCAAAAGTGGGGTAAAATGAGGGTGGCAACCAAACAGAAGCCTGCAGGACATCCTGTGGCTATGCCACACAGTGCCCTTACCACCTGTAAGAGGTCGGGGACAATGTGACAGCATAGTGTTTGTAAATCCATCAAAATGTGACATTTCAGAACATGTTTTCTTTTACTCTGACTGAAGTGAAAGTGGTTCTTTTGAGAAAATACCCAGAGCCCCAGTGTCTCAGGGGTGTGAGTGGCAACTTGGGTAAAATCCCTTTGCAGACCCTCTCTCAGCCTTCATGAGCCCAAGTTTCAGCTGGCCCAAAAGCTGTCACCTGCACACTGTGGAGGGGATGGTTTCACCAGGCACCTGGGGGGTCCCAGGACACCTGTGAAAGCAGACACCTGCCTTGACCCCTGACAAGCTGCAGCCTCAGATCTCAGAAGCTTCCACTTCTCCAGTGGGAAAAACTCTTACTCTTGGAAAAGATCCCCTTGCCTGTGCACCAAAAACTCTCCAAAAGCAACTGACACCTGGGAAACATGTTTCCTGATGATCACTTCACTGGATTTGGTGGTCTTGGGAGATTCTCAGCCTGCCAGAATCTCAGACTGCCAGATCTGGACAGTCACTGGAATGCCTCAGAGCAATGATTTTGCTAAGCAGCTCTGAGTGTTACAATGGTTCCAGACCAGAGCCCTTCCCCACATGAGCAGTCACATTTTCACCAGCTAGGCTGCTTTCAGTGCAAGGAAGACACTGGTCATCCTTACAGAAAAGCACACTCTTTTGGGGCTTTTAGAAATACAGATCTTACCTGCTTTTTACACTCCTTTAAAGAACAAGATGCAAAGCGATCTCTTCCCCAATGAATAAAATCACTGAATTGAGAAAGAAAATGTACCAGGTGGCTCCCACTCTTTCCCACCTTTAAAAAAAAAAAAGGAAGAAGAAGAAAAGAAAGTAAGAAAAAAGGCTTTGAGCCATTCTTCAAAGGCTGTCTGATTTGCTTTGAATAATATAAAATGATGATGGAGGGAAAAAAGAGAATATTAAACTCAAGGCTGTAAAAGCTCTGCGCTCAGGCTGAGCCACTGAAAAAGATCCACGTACACTTTTCATGAAATAACCACAATGATTCCCCCTTGCCTCTGTAACAGCTGGGGGATCAGCAGCAATGCAAACCTGGGCTCAAACACGGCTTGGGTAACAAAACCTGGGGTACTTCTTCCCTGGAGATGTTTCCTCCTGGATACATCCAAATGCCCCACACCTCACTGTGGGTTTCTCCACCAGACTCCCCTGTGTGCCCCCATCCTGGAGCAGAGCTCCCAGAAAAGGGAGGCAGGAAAGCAGGAAAGGAGGGACACACAGAAAGAGAGGGGAAAATGAACGAAAAAGTATTTTCTTCTGAGCTGCCCTGAGAAAATTAGTGTGAAGCTGGAAGGAGCTGATTGCTGTCAAGGCCTGCCAGAGCCCAGATAGCCAGCTGCAGTCCCCAGGCACAAATGTGATAATAGCCAACAAGCTAAAATCATTAACAGTAACGATTGCCTCTGGAAAGACCCCAACACCTAAGAGGAAAAACCACTGACAGGAGAGGGAGAAAAAAAATTAAAAGGGAGAAATTGTAACTTCCTCTTAGCATTTCTGCACTCTGTTTTCCATAACCCTCTGATCCCAATAAAGGCTGCCTCACCTAGTTATGGCTTAGTCTGGCTTTCCCCAGCTGGACTCCAATGATCAGTTCTTCTCCCTGTATTTGCTGGTGGGAGAGCAGAGGGAATGAGGGTGAGGGAGGAGAGGAAAACACTTGGTGAAAATAAAGCCATCACTTTTTGGGTGGATGGATAACTCTTATGGATGCTTACTGCTTCAAAAAAGGGATCTTTGGCTGGGTGAGCCAAGCCCATGTGATGAACATCTAGGGTGTCCCCTCAGCCCATGGCATTTGACACAGAGGGAAGGAAAAAATCAGTTTCTTCAGCAGTTCTCTGAAATGCCACAGGCAAAAGGAGTTTTGAAGTGGTCTGTTCTGGGACCAGTCTGAACCAACTTCTTCAACAACAACTTGGAGAGAGCATGAGACTTCGCAGGTGATGCCGGAATTAGGGGACAAGACAGGTTTGGGATGGATATAAGAAATAGGGTCTTCCTCATGACGAGAGTCAAGCGTTGGCAAAGCTGCCCAGACAGTTTATCCATCCCAGAGGTTTATCCATCCCTATAGCATGCCCATCCCTACGGGTTTGCAAGAACCATCAGGATAAAGCCCTGAGCAACCTGGTCCCATCTCACAGCTGTCCCTGCCTTTAGGAGGGTGCACCAGAGACCTCCTGAGCTTCCTGGCAACCTGAATCATCCTGTGATCCAAATCAGACACCAGTGCCTCTGCTCTCTGATCACACAGCCAGCTTCACCACCCTTGCTCAGTCAGCACATCTCTGTCTACTCCAGCATCCTGATACTCCTGGGAATGACTCTTTCCTCCGAGGAATTTTCTGTGACTACCAGAATTGGGAAGCAGGCCATAATGACTCTGTGTGTTCTGTGTCAAAATGAAACATTTTCAGCTAAGCCCCTTGACTGCAAGGACCCTTAAATCTTTAGCAAATCACATCCCAGTCTGCAAACCTCAGAAAAATTCTTCTTGCTTCCCAACTCCTTACCCTGTCCAGGCTTTCTCTTTTTTTTAACCTCATCTCAAAGCAAACTCCATGTGAGCAGCCTTTGGTTAATCAAGTGCTTCTGCAAAGAAGGAAAATAACATCAGCTTTTAACAGTAAAAACAACAGATTTTGGCTTCAATTTTATTTGTGAGAACATTGGATTCATGTGTAGGATTTCTTGCTTTATCTTGGTACAGCCCCTTGTACCAAGCGGATATATCTCGTACAGGGGTAGGCGATAAGAAGTGGGAAAATCATGAATTTGCCCCTGAAGTACACGGCCCAGGGCACACCCTGCCCAGGACAGTGCCAATATCAGAGGGAGAGGAGCATGTTCACCCTAAATATCCCCAGTATAATGCAAGACTGTATTTACCATATTCTCTTTGGACTCGTCTGCCTTTTTGCAAACAATTCTCTGCAGAGCCGTGGCTGACATTCAGGAAAGAGCAACGAAGTGGAGCACCAGGAGCTTTTTGCACCAGCCAGTGAGCCCATTGCTAAGCTGCTTTGTGCAGAAGTTGTAGAAATCACATCCCATGCTGACGCTCACCTTCTTGGGGAGCTGGCGGGGAGGACCATGTTCCTTTCCAGAGATTGTCAGGGCTCAGAGAAGCATTTAGCAAAGCCACACTGAACCTGTTCAGATGCAGCTGGAGTTTGTAAAATAGGGAACTCTTCTTCCAAAATTAATTCCTGGCTTTGGATTTCTCTGATGTAAAGAGTTTAATTTTCCAGCTCAGAAAACTCTGTGCTGTTCCTTTAGCGAGGGGATAGGAAGGTCCCCAGCCTCCCTGGCCAGCACCAGCAGAAACACCAATTCTCAGGCTGTTCCTGGGATGTTTCCTCCTGCACCTCTTCTTACCCACAGGATATCCTCACATGTCCTTCAGTCCCAGGCTCAGTGCTGTGGAGGGAGAACATGACACCAGTTCAGCAGCGCTGACCCAGGAGAGGCTGTGTGAGAGCAGGCACTGACCTGTGGAGTTTGTTCAAGCTCCCCCAGGACCTGCTAAATGACCTTTAGCAAATAGCTCTGGATGACCAGCCCATCACTGTGTTCCTAGCACCCCCAGCCCCTCAAGCAATTTGTCAATGCATCAGTCCCCACTCAGGCACTCCAGGGACCCTGCCAGACCCCACCATCCACACGGCTCCCCAGCGGCCTTGGAATGTCCCACCTTGGCTGCCCCAGCTCTCCAAAGGACCACCAAGGCTGGCCCAGACCTCTCCCTGGCATTTTCTAGGGGGTACTTAGGCAGTTCTTCTGCACCTCTGGTGTCTTACACTGCTTGCTGGGTTATTGATCAGGAGACATGCAAGTGGGTTTTGGGGTGGCATGGTGGGCATCTGTCCTTCCCCAGCTGGACTTTACACTGAGGCCCACTGGAACATTCATACTATGGGTGGATCTTGAGCTCTGAGCCACAGGATGCTCTTCAGGCATCCCACTCAAGAATTTAACACCTCTATTTGGATATTAGGAAAATCCCATATGAATACACACTGGCACAAAGCTTGAAGGAACCATTTCACGAGCTTCCCCTCCTCTCACTACACTCTGAACCCCTCTGCTGCAGAAAAGTGAGTTGGCAAGTTCTCCTCTTAAAAAGAAGTGCCCACGGGATGCTCAGAGAGTGTCTCCAAGACACTGAGAGTAAACCATGTGTCAGATCCCCAGCTGGAAGAAAACAGAAAGGAGGGAAAGAAAATGATAAAAGTAAACAGAAAACTTCTTACACCCTGAAAAGGGAACTAAAAGGTGGAGAAATCCCAGGCGAAGGACTCCATTCAGAAATTTTGGCAGAGTTTCAGACATCAGACTTCACAGCCAAGTAACTGATGGCAGAGATAAGAAAAAGAAACTGTCAGAAGTGTACATAGTGCACACATCACCTTGGTATCTAATTAGCTTAAGGAGTCTGAGTCTTTACTCAAAAGTAAAATTTTTCCCAATGTATGCAAAAGCTGATTAAATTTTAACCCCTCCCCTCCACATAAATTAACAAAGAAGAGACCCCAGTCAAAGTAATTTGGTACAGAACTTGGTCAGACAACAAAAGTTTTGAAGCTCTTATCTCCAGTTTACCTTCTCTGTTGAGATTTCCCATCCTTGATTAATGACTTGCAATTTTTATTTTTTAATTTTTTTTAAGGAGTATGTCTGTTGCTAAACTTCTGAAAGCTCCACAGTGTCACTGGACTCTGAACAGACCAAGACTGATTGTCTCTTTTTATAGAACAACCTGCATCTTACACACCTTCTGTTCCCTCACAGAACACCTGGGGAGGTGCATATTCCCAGTGTGATCACACCCAGTCTAAACATTCCAGGGCTTCTGGTCATTCAGTCTGAATTAAATATATGGGAAAAGGATTGGTCACACCACACCAGCAGCTCCTCAGGCACGTTCATTGGATGTCTCTCATCTCTTTTGGTTAATTGAAGGGGTCTTACTTCAACTTATCTTAACTCTGAGTGTTGAAACAGAGTCCTGATTCAGTTTCATTAATCCCCTTTAAAAATGAATTTGAGTTAATTCTCCCACAGGTCTCAAAGCAGAGAGGTGCCCAGAAATCACTATGTGGCTTAAGGTTTAGAATGAGATGGAACTCTTTCAGGGTGAACTACTAAACCCCACCTGAAGATTTCATTTTCCTTATTACTGGAGATTGGAGGAAATGTTTTAATTCAGAAAGCAATTATGGGCAGTGCTGCTATGCCCATGTTTTGATCACAAGTTTGATGAAGTGGAAAGGTCACAGCTCTTGAAGTCAAGTGCTGGGATGATATTCCCATGTGCCACATAAGTTTGTAACTGAAAAAAACATTGAAAAAAAGCTTTGAAGTGTAATAATAAAAGCAAAAACAAGACCTCAAATGCATTAGTATTTTTCCAAATCACACATTTTTTCATACTTGTGGTTGGCAGTGTAACATCCAACAGCATCTGCAAAACACTAAGTACTGTTTGAACAGACCAAATGCTTAGGAAGGGAGCCAGAAAAATGTTCATAGCAAAATTTACCAGCCCTTAAATTTAATTACAAATCCAGAACTGAAACTGTGTTCAATGAAAATTTCACTGTGGTGAGCACAGTAGAGATGGGCCTGAGCCAAGAGGGAGCAAAGAAGCAAATCCAGACCTCAGGAGCCTGGACATTGTTCTGAACTTCACAACTGTGGAACAGGGATGAAAGACCTGGACCTGAGCACCATTCAGCTTGGAGAATTCGAAGCCTCTATCAATCACCATGAGTAGCCAAAGAGCATTTTCAGAGCCAGGGCATGCGGGCACCCTGCCTGCACCACCTCCCTCCCAGGGACGTCACCTCCAGCTCCAGTGGGGATTGCCAGGGACTCCAAATCCCAAATCCAGCACTGCCACATCCACAGAGTGGGCAGACAAGTGAGATCTGGCACGCACCAACAAATCCACTCTGACAAACTTCTTTGAAGTAGTCCTGGCCAAAAAAAATCTGGCTTTTCCTGCCTCTTTCTTTTTCCGTCTCTCCAGTACCTGCCCACCTTCCACCCAGTGGTCAAATCCACAAGGTTTTCAGTGACTTTGAGGAGATTGGGGCGTTTTTATTTCTCCCTCCACCAGATCTCATGGAGGTTTGGCTGCCCAGTGTCTCTGTCCAGGAAAATTGAAAGAAGGAAATGAAAAAACAGAGGCTGGCCCCTCTGCCTGTGGCAGCTGATGAGCCTCAGCTGTGGACAGCACCAGGCAGTGGCCACATGCAGCCCTGTGGTGCAGAAATTGTGTCTCACAGGATAGATGCTCTTGTAGCTCTGCAACACTGTCTACATTTATTAAGTGAAATCACTGCCTGTTTTCTGCAGCATTAAAAGTGAGCTGGAGTACAATATATTTATTGATCGCTGCTAAACACACCCTGGGCCTCCCTCCAGCTTCCTCTCTCCTGTTTATTCAAGCAGAGCTCAAAGCACAGACACACACACCTGCACCCCCAGCACGGGCTGTGCCCTGTCCATGGAACAGGGGAGCCAAAACTGCTGTCCCAGCCTCTGTGTTTCACCTCTCAGCAGTGATGCACTCCCATGTGCAGGGGAGTTGAAATCACCAGGAAGGAGAGGGAGAAATGAGCTGGTGATGGGACCATGGGGCTGGCAGGACACAGCTACTGGAACTGGCAGGAGGAGGCAGTGGGTGTTGGACTCCTGAGATTAAAAGGAGAAGCACAGATGAGGAGGAGGCTGATGGAGGCATCTCCACAGTTTTTCCTGGGCTGGGTATCAGGAGGAGCAAGAGTCCTGCCGCAGGAACAGATGCCAGAAAGGACACAACAGCACTGCACAAGGTGCTGGGGACACAGCAGAGAAGCCCAGGCTCTGGCACAGCCCATAAGGCAGTGAATCCCACTTTGTTACTAGTCCTTGACACCCTGGGGACCCACGGCAGAGAAATGAGCCCCTGGATTTATCCCCCTTTTCCAATTAGCCTCATTTCCCCTCCTCCTCTCCCTCCGCCCTGCTGGAATCAATCCTTGTCCTGGCATTTTAAAGGGCAATGTGCACGTTTTATGGCTGTCCCCTATAAAACCATTCTACATGATAACACATCCAGCCCTTTATTAGGGACGTTTGGCAAGTTTATTGGTCAGACATTTTTCTGCGCTGACAAATGAGGTCCTGCCATCACTTCTCTGAGCACAAGAGGCCCTCTCCTGTCCCCTCCTCCCCTTTCCTGAGCTGTCCAACCCCGTGATGCCAGCAGCCCACAGACGTCCTCAGTGCACCATCCCTGGGCAGCTGAAGTCCTCAGTGTCCTACACCTCACCTGCAGCCAGGTGAGGAGCAGCAGCAGGGCCATCCCCTTCCCCCCAGGGAACCAGCGGCATGTAATTACCCTCTGCTACAGCCACACTCACCAAAGACCCATTAAGCCTTCACAGACAGAGAATTGCTCTTGGCTCCCTGCACAGGCATCCAGAGGGGCAGACTTTCACCTCATGGCAGGACAGCTCCTCACTTCTCTACAGCAAGGCTGTGCCTTGAGGAGCTGGAAAGTTTTTAGATATCTTGGGGGGTAACTGCTCTCATTAGACACTAGGAAACCAACTGGCCTTTGTAGTTTTGGGCACTGTGATGCTTTGCCCTTCTCAACCCCGATCCCAAGGTCACCACAAACATGAGACCTTGTTCCTGCAGCAATCCATGATGAGATGAAGCTGGGACACAAGCTCAGCAGATGTTACATGGGGCACAGGGGCTCTGCTTCCCAAAAAAGCAAGAACTGTGCTGCCAGAGTGGGTTTGTCTCAGCCCTCGGATGCTGACGCCACTGAGGCTGTGTCTGTGCCAGCTCCTCCTCCCTGTGAAGCTGGGGAGGACTTGATGTAAAGCCAGTTGCAAGTTTTATTGCCGTGCTCACAGCTGTCTATGTGTGTAGCAGTGATCCAAAGGGTCAACAGGGGTTTAATGGGGGGTCAGGGATTAAGAACAGAGGCTGAAATTTATCTGAGTACTTACCTGGTGCCTCCTTGCCACACTCCACGGCCACTGGCCACCGCTGAGGGGTCTGCTGCCCACATACCAGCACAGCCAGAGGGGATGAGTCCCTGGTAAAAGGGAGCAAGCAAACCTCTGGCTCAGGTCACATCCCAGGCAGGCAGCTGCTGGACTATCACCCTCCCAGGTCACCTCAGACAGTCCTTGGCACATAGCACATTAAAATGGGAAGCAAATACAAGGCCATGTTGTGATTCCCACCCTGCAGGGAGCCTCCCACCCAGCTGTGGTTTCACTCTCTGATCTTGACCCACTGCTGCTGTTTAACCCTCGGCAGAGCCACCAGGAGCAGTGGTGGGCTGCCTGCACCTTGCAGCCCCCCTGCCCCGTGTTGGTTCATATGTCACATTCCCAGGCTGTGTTTTTCTTAAGTGCTATAAATCTCTCACTATTATTCTCCCACTTGATATAGTGAGCTGTGTCATTTTGAAAGGAAATACATAACAGTATATTAAAGAAATCATGGATCTCCTCATTCATGTTTAAAACAAATTTATTACAATGTAAGAAACTCTGAATAGCATGAATTTATTATAATGATTTAAGGCTCCTGGCACTTGAGTTAAAAATGTCTCTCAATAAATAACTTTCCCTTGAAAACACAGCAAATTAATATAGTTTACCATTTCCAAAGTTATATAAATCCAAGAGGCTTAAATCAACAGTACGCTGGATAAGATTACTGTTGCTCAGCCACAGACTGGTATCGCAGCTCAGAGGGATGGAAAAAGTGGTGAAAAATGAGGGGTTTTTTTCTTTCTTTCCTTTTTTTTTTGGTCACCTTTCTCTCCTTTCTACCACCCTAGGCTATGTCTGCTCTGTGAAAGTCAGACTAATGTGAAACAGATGACAGCAGCTGTGGCCTTTGCACACAGGTATCATTAAAACAGAGCGGCTACTCCACCACCAGACTCAACAAGCACCGCTCTGATATTTCCCCAAAGTGCCTACAACACACACAGCCCCTTTGCTTTCCACAGCAGTGTTTTAATTTGACTGCAGCCCAGGAGCTGAGATGTCTCCAGCTTGGCTGCCTCCAATCCTGCTGCAGTCTCCCAAGTCTAGAGCAAGCACAGGGCTCTAAAAAACTGCCTGGACAGTGACCCTGGCCCCAATGCAGGAGCACACATGGATGAACCAGGAAGGGAAGCCAAACCCCACACGTGGCTGTAGCCATCAGTGGGACTGGCAGGTTTATGCCTGGCCCAGAAACTTGCTCCAAGAGCTGTCTGTGGAGCTCAGCAGCTGCTGGGGACAACAGCCTGTGCACATCTGTGTGTCCTGGGGAGCAGTGGTTTTGCTCAGCTGCGTGTACAGCAGGATGCCAGCTCACAGAGAAAAATTCTCACATCTTCTCTCTCCCCATGGACCTTCCTTCTCCACAGGCCACCCTCCAGGCAGCAGGAAGGGTTCAGCATCATCAGCTGAACAACCAGGCAGCCCCTTCCAGGCAGCCCTTCCCTCAGCAAGGTCTTCTATGGCTTTTTACTTTATGAAGGCCTAATTCTTTTCCCTTTACTGTCAGCATGTCAATTTTTTTCCACAACATGGGTGATGACTACTTTTTTAAACAAAGTACAGCACCAGTGACATTCTGACAGTGCCAATACAGCCAGAGTACACCCACCTGAGCTTTTCAACACGGGAAGTTAGGGCTGTTAAGAGTCAGATTGACAGCCTCAGTAAATTCAAGTCCTCTGTTCAGCACACGACAAGGAGTTATTAGAAGCAGACAAGGCTTTCAGGTCATCCAGTCCATCTCCCACCCCACCTTTTAATTGTCTCTCTCACCCATGCTATAAATATCTGACTCTTCTCATCTTGTTTCCTCATTATGTCAATTATAGCAGTCCCTGATCATTTTTATTACTCCTCACTGAGATCTCTCCAATCTGCCAGTAAACTCTCTGGTAATGAGATCCCTGTGCTAAAGGCACAAGTGCAAATAGAGGGGCACCAGCTCCACTGACAAGGAGCCATTTCCTCTGCAATTCAGAGATGTCATCGCCTCCTCACCTGCAGCTCAAAAGTCTTCTGTTTTGTTGCTATCATTGCCTTGTGCTTTGTTCACTCTTCTCCTTCTGAGAGTTTGTGTTGTCTGGGTCTCCCCCAACCCATCAAAAATGTGTCTGGCAGATTGTTTTCAAGGTGTCTGAGTTCACAGGCACTGCACCCATAAGTTCATGCTCCATCCCAACCTGAGTCCTGCAATCTTTTTCTTTCCTGCTTGGTATTTCTACTTCACATTATTCTTTCCTCCTCAACTCTTCTAAATTTAGCAGGGTCTCCTGGTTTCACTTCTTACAGAATTTCTGCTTCAAGAAACAGAACCATGATCTGAAGTGCCACCAGACCAGGTACCCAGCCCAACATCTCAAAA